>JANFOE010002745.1:0-68545 GCA_025667525.1 Glebionis coronaria
TTGGAACACAATGCACGGGACTAACCCATGGACTATCCGAGATAGGGTAGATCATTCCGGCGTCTTGAAGTTTAGTGACTTCCTTTTTGATCACTTCATGAATCTTTGGATTGACCCTTCTTTGATTTTGAATAGCGGGTTTATAATCTTCCTCCATTAGAATTTTATGAGTACAACATTTTGGATCTATACCCTTAATATCGGAGATTTTCCATGCAATGGCCCGTTTATGTTTCTTAATCACTTTAATAAGTTCATCCTTTTCATTTTCCTTTAATCCCTTAATAATAATCACCGGTAACTTATTCGTTCCTTCAAGAAAAGCATACTCTAAATGAGAGGGAAGTTCCTTAAGTTCTAGGTCGGGTGCTTCTTCAATAGATGTTTTCACTTTAGTCTCATTTTCACTCACAACTTTTAAATCCATAGGTGGCGATTCAAAAGGATCTTCATTCAAAAAGGCTTCAAGCAAATCGATATCTCCCTCCATATCATGATAATCCTCATCATATGTAGATGGCAAATCCGATGTGCTAAGAAAAGCATCCACCTCCTCCAAGATAAAATCACTAGCCCCAAATGGAGTAAGGGGTGGAGACGAAAGGGCAATAATAGGATCCGATAAAGAAGGATTGCCACTTTCGGAATTAGCCGAGAATCCAAGCACTTCTTGAGAATATTCTTCACAAGTAACATCAATCACATCGATTTGATCAATTGATTCCTCGTAATACTTGGAAGAATATTTAGAGATATTACCAACATCAAGTGTAATACTTTCATCATCAAAACGCAAAGTCAAGTTCCCCGCTCTCATGTCAACTATAGAACTAGCCGTCATTAAAAACGGTCTTCCCAAAATAAGTGGTACACGAGAATCTTCGGGATAATCGCAAACTACAAAGTCTGTTGGAAAGACGAGTTTCCCTACTTTGACAAACACGTCCTCGGCTATACCCTTTGGAAAGGTGGTCGATCGATCCGCTAGCTCGAGAGTCATCTTAGTAGGTGTAAGCTCGGGAAGTGATAACCTTTTCCACACGGAAAGAGGCATCAAATTAATGCTAGCGCCAAGATCGGCTAATGCTAAGCATTCTTCCATATTAGGGAAATCACATGGTATCAAAAACTTGCCCGGGTATCCAAGCTTTTTGGGAAGCTTTTGTGTAAGAACCGCGAAACAATTAGCATCTAAAGATTTAGACACTTCAACCAATTTCCTTTTATCGTTCATCAATCTCTTAATAGTCGAAGCAAACTTAGGCATGTAAAGCAATGCATCCGTGAAACTAACATTGATATAAAGATTCTTAAACATCTCTAAAAAAGTAGTCATTTGAGCATTGGACTTTTCGCGAAGCTTCTCTTAGTTAAGTATCGAAGGGTAGGGTAGTGTGGGTTTAGTCTTCGGAAGCTCGGGTTCCAGAATAGGAAATTGGTCTACCTTTGGTGGAATAGGAATTTCCTTTTCTTTAACCACCTCGGGTTCTTGCTCCACTTCCCTCACCGGAGAGGTACTCACATGTGGAAGCAAAGGTCCGTCTAAAGCCTTCCCACTACGTGTGGTTATAGCTTTCATCTCACCCTTTGGGTTTGGAATGGTGTTGCTAGATAAGTCACCCGAAGAAGAGGAGGGTTTGCTTATAAAAGACTCAAACATCGAAAGCAATTTGTTTTGACCTTGTTCCAAACTTTCTTGCATACGATTTTGACTTTGCTCTAATCTTTGTTCAAAACGGTCTTGGTTTTGCTCTAGTCTTTGTTCAAATCTTTGTTGGTTAAGGTCAATCTTGTTATTTTGCCCCTTGATCGTATTTTGAAACTCATTTTTTAAAGTTGCCATTTGTCCTTGAACATTGTTTTGAAAAGCTTTCAAATATGCCTCATTTGTTTTAATGTAGCTTGACAAATCATTATGATTATTGCTTTGAAAACCTTGATTGTTTTGATTAGCATTAAACCCATTTCCTTGATTGTAATTCCCTTGGTTACCACGGTTAAAATTATTCCCCTTATTCCCATTGTTGTACCTATTTTGAACTGGTGGAGCAACATGATTTTGACGAGGAACTTGACCGTTGGAGCCATAAGTTCCCGTCATGGCAAAAGCACTAGCTTGATCAAACCCCATGGTTGAACAAGCATAATTAGGATGTGCTCCACCACATGATACACAAAAAATCTCAACCATATTAATCGTTCCATGGGGATTCTTCCTAAGCTCATTCAAAATCGTGTCAATCTTAGAGTCCAATCTAGAAATCTCGGTATTAGATGAATTCACATTTGAAACAACCGGTGTGTTTCATGAATATTGCACTCTAGACTTATTCTCAATTATACCCCACGCGTCTCTCGGAGTTTTTCTTAAAAGATTACCACCCGCAACGACATTTAAAGAATCTTGTTCAACCATATTAAGTCCATTATAAAACGTATTGATTTGATGCAATTCCGAGAAACCGTGGTGTGGAAATTGTCTTAACAAATCTTTAAACCTTTCCCAAGCAACCCCAAATGATTCATGCACTTTTTGTTCAAATCTAGTGATCTCATTCTTAAAGTGTGTTGTTTTGGATGGTGGAAAGAAATAATTCATGAACTTAGACACTAAATCATCCCATGTCAAAATCGAACCCGGTGGTTCTTTCTCATACCAAATCTTAGTGTTACCCTCAAGCGAGTACGGAAAAAGCATGAGCTTAATCGTGTCATTTGGCACATCTCTAAACTTGAGAGTCGAGGTAATACGATGAAAATTCCGAATGTGAGAGTGCAGACTATCAGTCTCATTGCCACGAAATTGGTCGGCATGAATGAGCGATAAAAGACCCGACTTAATCTCAAAATGATCCGCCAAAATATCCGGCACAACGATTGCTTCCCCATACCCTTCGGTGGGTGCACGGAGCAATTCCTCCATTGTTCGGTTATCGGCCATCTCTACAACAATAGGTGGAATCTCGGGTTCCACTATTCGTTGTTGACGATTTCTATTTCTACGAGGAATATTTTCAAGCCTATTAACATCAATCAAAAGTCGAGAAGATCGTAATTGCATAAACCAAAGTGAGCAGAATTTAGAGGATTGAAGAAAAGAAAGTAGACAAGAAGAAGATTATTTTTTTGGTATTTTTATTTATTTGGTATTGCTCAATCAAAATGATCGATAAAACAAGGAATAAGGATAACTACTATGGAAGTAAATTACCCTCGGTCGACTTTGAAACGATAGGTGAAAACCTAAACGTCTCGAGGTTCAATAAGTAAACTACAAAAATAAGATTTAATACTACTTGAGTTGGCAAACCAATAATCGGTTGTCCCTCTCAATATACGCACAAGCAAGCGGGGAAACGAGGTGGCACAAAGCACTTAAAAACCTTTTTCCTTAGACGACCTTTTATAGCTCGTCGCCTTATACCCACCTTATAGTTTGTATAAATCGAGTTCAAACTTTTTATTAGTATTTATCTATTTTGCCCTTTTTTCGTTTTGGATTCGAATACAATAGCTAGGTGATGAAATCCCAACTAAGATCTTATTTGGAAGTAGGTAAATTTATTGTTCTACGTAATATAATATATTAATCACAAAAAACACGAAAAATGATACATACTATAATAATAGAAAAATAACAAAACTTTCCGAGGACGGAAAGAGTCTTCAAATCAACGATCAACAAATCTCACAAAGACGAATCGTACACAAGATCCCCGGCAGCGGCGCCAAAATTTTTGATGTGTCGTGGAATGTATATGTTAATTAGATACGTTATAGGGTAAAATAGAAAATTACCTTTAGGAAGAAGTAATAGACTAAAATTACCAAAGACGGATTTAATAAAACACGATGATGAACCATGTTCGTTGTACACGAAGATCGAGTGAATTTGAGACGCTTTGTTTCGATTTGGACAATTGATTCAAATGGGTTTTCGGTTTTTTAACTAAAATTACTCCTATAAATTTAAAACCTAAGTGCATGAATCGTTCCCCATTTAATCTAAAAACAAGTATTTAAAATTAAAATCAATTAAACTATTTTAAAAATAAAACTATTAAAAATTTAATAAAAACTTAAACTTTATAATAAAATTTATTTTCATACTAAATAAAACTCTATTAAAACTAAATAAACTAATTTAAAACTATTAAAGATTTTTAATCCTAATTAAATCTATTTAATATTAAGCTAAGACTTTTTTATCAAAACAAAATCTATTTTAAAAACTAATTTACTAACTTAATTAAAATCTAATTATTTTAAAAAACTTATTTTCATAACTAATTAAATTTCTGAAATTAATAAAACATTTTTTTTATATTCTATTTATATTTATTTATTATTTAAACTTTTTAAAAGTAACTTTATAAAACTAATATTTAAAATTTACTTTAAATAAAAATAAAACTTGTATTTAAATCAATTAAGAAAACTTGCAACTAAACAACAAACTATATTAATGAGACAAACTGAATTATGACAAAAAAAACAAGCTAGATCCAATGGTAAACACGATTGGTGCATAACCTTGAGGTCAAGGGATCGAGTCCCATTGGGGACGTTTTTGTGAATTAATTTTTTGAACAATGTAAATGAAAACAGTGTCACAGGAGTGACTTGTATGGCAGCGAACCGACTGATAAAAATTAGTACAAAACTAGCAGATCAATTGAATCTACTAGTTTTTGAAACTTATTGAACAAACAATCAGCCAAAAATGAATTTGCAGCAATCAACGTAACAGTAAAGTCAAGACATAGCAGCAAACTTAAGCTAACTCTTTAAATCTCAGCACGAAGAATACAAGTAAAAACCAATAACAGATTTTAAAACATGGTGAATTACTAAGATGTAACCACAAAACTATCAGACTTAAGTAAACAGTTCACTCGACAAATTCTCAGCAACAATATATACAACAAATAAACCATTCAAAATTTAAAAAGTATGAAAATAACAAAACTCAAGCAAGCATACAGAATCCAAGATCAGGGGAGTGAATAGATTATAACAGTGCTACAAAATTGCACAAACAACTTATAAATGAAGCAGTAAAAGTCTGTGACAAGTATCTTATTTTAACTAAGCAACAATCATAAACAAATGCATCATTGAACTGTTATGACTGAATTACAAAAAGACTAGTATGATATTACAAAGTATGCTATTGTCGCAAATACTTAGTTTAAATTGAGTTACAGATTCTGAATACAATATCAGTTCAGAAGATTTAACAACTATAAATCAAAATCAAACAAATCCAGATGGACACAAATCATCCAACAGCTCATTCACCGAAACTCAGTATAATTAGATATAGGAAAACAGTAAACCTCAAGCTAATCTAAATGATAAATAATTTAACCAAATCACTCATAAACAACAGTTTATATCATTAACCGTTTTGAAATCAAACAGTTAAAATCCAAGTGACGATTTCAATAATCCAAATTTAACATAGCAAATCTTAATTCAACAACTAACTTTCAAAAACCTATTTGAGTCAAAAATATTATTAGTGAACTATGAACAGATTCATAGCATAATATATTCGCAAATATTTAAGCATAAACCCAATCCTATAGCATCTTAAATAGTTAACAAATAGCATAACAGTCATGATCATCCATCACAAACCTTCATCAATTAACAGATAAATCAAGCTAACTTAAAATAAAAACGCGTTCTTACCTTAATGAAGAAAACCTTTGGGATGATGTGCAGCGCTGAGCTGACATAGAACTAGAATCAGAACCTCCTTTCGCCACCACCATTCACCATACTAACATTAACCAATATTTGAGCCATATTTTTTACACTTTCCAGTAGGGAAAGTCTCTCCAAATTTTTACTCAGATAAATTGACTAAAGCTATTTATTAGCTTAAATCAACTATCATCAACATTATTATTATAAAATAGCTTGAAGAATTAAATTGCAAAATTCAATTTAAACAGAAAAATAAGGCACAATTAAAATTAAACGTAATAAACTTTTATTAATAACCCATTAAGATTACAATACTGAAGAAAAGAAAGATTACAAATTAAACTAAATCTATTTAGGCATAATAATGTTAAGTAAAAACTTGGATAGAAAAAATTACAGGAAATAGGGGGTTTTTATAGCCAACCCCCAAGGCCCTTGGTGGAAGGTTGTTGAGCAGAATCTTGAATCATAGCCATCAATTTCTTCTTTTCTCTTTCCATCTTGATCTAACGGCTGTAATTCACAAGCTAGCACACGGATTACCAACGTGGCAATCAAGTGTGCTAGTTGTGATTGTTTAGCTCTGAGATGGCTTCATCTTATTGGAGGATTGTGGAATGATGCGTTGTCTCAACCAATCAGGGAGGAGAGATGAGCCACGTCACCTACAACTCCTCCCATCTTCAATCTCCAAAAATCTTGTGATTTAATTAAGACGCGTCTGCTTCCACGCGCCTTAATTAAGAAAGCCCCAATTTGATATATGTTTAGGGTTTGAAGGGTGAATAAAGTGGTAACAGGTTTTTGGGAGAGAGAGATAACACATAGATTGTATCGTAAAAATGGGGTGTGTGTTTATTAGTTTGACCGAGATAAAAAGTTAAATAATCATTTTCTCTACATAACTTTATTCTACGTTTAAAAACTTTCCCTAATGGGCTTTAAAAAACGCTTTATTTAAGTTAGAAAATGGGCTTGGGCCTTGAATCATCCGTCCCATAATTAGTTCATTTGGGCCTTGTAATGGTCTAATAGTTACAAAGTGAAATCTCAAACCATTATTGGGCTTTTTGGGCCCAATAACTAAAAGTAGGAGCCACAAGACAAAAATCCTTCGAAAACTAAATTCCTCGAACTAAATCGAACTTGTTTATCGGCTTCCTCGATTTTTCTTCAATCTCGTGTCGTTTTCGCCAGTTTTCGTGAACTTGGTACCTACACACACAAAACAAACAAAACAAACATATACATGGCCATTTTCATTGATTATATGCATTTATTGTTCGTTTTTAGATATAAATGATATGAGTATTTAAGCTCATATCATAATGTCTCGAAGAACATAATGACTATTATTAAAAAATATGGTTATAAAGGTATGTGATGGATTAAAACCTAGGGTTAGTTAAAGTATGCTTAGAATTTACGAGATCAAGTAGATCATCGAAACTAAACGAATGAAATGGGAAGTAGCGAGAATGTATGAGTAATAGATATGATGTGGAATAGATAAAAGATTTCGAGGACGAAATCCGAGTAAGGGAGATAGATTTGTAACACCCTAAAACCGGTTCTTAAGCATTTATTTACTATATTTCCATTTGGTTGTTTGAATGTGATATGTGATTGGCTAGTGAAACTTGTTAGTCAAACTAATAGTCAAATATATGTAAAATGAATTTAGAAAGTATTACGTGTCACAAGTATGAGAAATAAGAGTTAAAAGGCTGAAGTTATCATATGATAAATAGTTATAGAAGTTTTTATGGCCAAATTGTGAAGATTAGCCATTAAGGGACCATAGTTGTCAAGTTGGCAAACTTATAGCCATATAAATAGCTAAACTTTCCCATATTTTCAAAAAGTTCCAGATATTTAAAGTGTGTTATGTGTGTGTCAGTATAGAGAGAAAGAAAAGAGGGGGAAAATGATGGTGATGACCTTGGTGATGATGATTGATGATAAGAAGTGTTCCAAGCCAAGAGATAAACTCATAACAATGATCCTCATCAAGTAAGTAACTTTAATTAGGTTAATTAGATAAAGAAGAACTCATGTATTCAAAATTAGGGTTTTGGGGAATTATGCTTCTAAAGAAAGAATTAAGATGTTTATGATAAAGATGGTTAAGGGTTTTTGTCCACTTTATGGTTTAAGCTTAACTTATATAATTTGGTTTCATCATATGATCAAGATATGATCATATGATGATTATTGATAATGTTTGTAAGGTTATGTGAATGGGTTGAGTAAACCTTTGATGATGGTATTGCACTAATGGAATAATAGGTGTGTTTCGCTAGTGAGTAAGAAACCAAGGTTGAAGATGATGATGGTAATGATGCCTATTATTAGTGTTAACTATGGAGCTAAGGTAAGTAAATCGGTCTTAATGTGTTATTATATAGATTGTACCATTTATGTGTTATGTGGTTAAATGTTGAGTTGCAACGATTGATCTTATGTGCTAGAAGAACGTGTTTGTGATTGTAACTAAATTGTTTGTTATAGATGCATAATGATGTAAATGATGTATAATATCATGTTATGCTCGGTTACTTAATAAGCAAAAGCTTATGTGTTATAGTTGACATGTTTTGTAGGTGATATGCCTAGAAGGTAAAGCACTTGATAAATGGCTTCATAGTTGGAAGCAAGGATTGAAGTATTTTGTTTATGCGTAGGATCTTAGTTAGAATACCGACCTCATGGTAAAGTTGAACCCTAAGTTTCATAAACGGCTTGTAAATGTTGTTGTCAAGTGGTAATGTCCTTTGTTATAGTCTAGTCTTCTAATGTATGCAATTGGGTCAAAAAGTGTATGTAAACGGGTCAAAATGGGCGTTTGCCATACCTCATAAAGTACATGAGTTCGGGTCATATAGACCGCGCATGTTTATGAGATTGATGTATCTTAATGTTTTATTAAGTCCGAGAAAGTTTGATAAAGTTTTGAGTTGTGGAAGTCGTTTTTGAAAGGAAATGCGAAATGTGTTAAAATGGGAAAAACTTGGGCTCGGCTTGTGGATGTGGCTAATCAGCCAACGGCTAATGGCCTCAGAGGGTGGAAATATGGGCTCATCCTGCCACTAGGAACCTCAGCCTGCGGCTAAAGGACTCAGAGGGGTTTAGCCTGCGCCCATGAACCCTCAGCCGGCGGCCAAAAGCCCTCTTTGAAGTAAAAAATGTCGTAACTTGTTTTCTCTATATCTTTTAATCCATAAATAGTTATTAGTCGTGTATTTTATCGTCGGAAAGGTATTCAAGTATACTTTCTATTAATGATGCTTCAGGTGTGAAAGTTAATGTTATTTTTGTCAGTTTAGTATAGTGTAACATGATGTTTGTTTTGGTAAAGTATTTTCTGCATAAAATGTCAAAATTTTTATGTTTTATGTCACGTTGGGAAAGGGGCGTTTCAAATACATTTAGGAATTTTAGAAACAACATAAAACTCTCTCCACAGAGAGTTCAATCTGTGATAATAGTCAGATAAAGAACTACCCCCTATTTAACAGACCCAATCTTTTGAAGTAAGTTATAGACAATAGAACCATCAACCTTATCATATGTTTCATTAAGATCTTTCCAAATAGTATCAGCATTTTCGGAGTAAATAAGGCCCATATACACATCATTAGAAACAACATTCATAATCCTGGTAAGAACCATAGCATTGCATCTATCTCATTGAGCGCACAATACATCATCAGTATAAGACTCCCTTAAACAAGAACCATCAACAAAAGCGTACTTGTTTCTAGCTTATAAATCAAGTCTCATAGCATTGTTCCACATTCTATAATTTCCAGTTCCCAATAACTTGAAAGGAACAAAAACAGAACTACTATTATCACTACTATGAATATGAATTAGGTTTCCAGCATCCAAAATGCTAATGAGAACAACAGGATTGGTAGTGGTTTCAGGGAGACCCCTGCCACCACCATTTCCTCCACCACCATTAGGTGGTGCAGGAGGAGCACCACTAGCACTCATGAGTCACACCAAGAGACAAAACAAACAAACAAAACCAGAATAACAAACAACAGGAAGCAAGAAATAATAACACTGATAAGATATAATAAGCAAAATAATAGCAAACACAAAAAAGACAAAGAACCACTCAGAATATGAGTTACTACAAATGCAAGCTGTGGACTGGGATTGGCCAGAGCAGATATCCACACCAGTCAAGGATGGAGGGTCAAGGTGTTAACCAAATCCGTTTGCACCCACACACTTAGCAACAGTAACCCACAAATGTAACCAAGAGAGAGGTAAGTAAGAAACTGAAAGAATGACTTACAGCGCATAAACAACAACCAGTTTCTATAAAAAAACACCTAATCTCTAGATTCACTTAGTCTAGAGGATGGGTGATCCACCAACAGGAAAACCCCCAATAAAGAGAGAAAAATTAGGGTTAGCAAAACCCTAACAAAGATTTACCCGAGCGAACTATCAAAATAGGTAACAACTTTTTATTATTCAAAAAAGCTATTAGAAGACTTTATGCATTGTGATAAAGGGTTTGCAAACAACTTTTTGGAGAAAGAATTTCTATATGCAAAGTGGTTTGTAAAAATTGATAAAGTTATTTGCGTTAATTGAAAGCTTTTGTATAACTATTTATCATTGAAGAAGATTTTGGAAAAAAACTTTTTACATAAGATAATAAATGAGATAATTAATGTATTAAATGCATAAAGTCTTTTAAGACTTTATGCATTGGAGATGCTCTAAGGTTAAATATATAACTAACGACAATTATTTTCACTCATCTGATGGAAATCAGTTAAATATATAACTGATGACAATTATTTTCACTCATCTGATGGATAATCAGTTGTGTTTTTCATTGTAAGCCACAAACAGACCCGATAGTTACATTCATGCATAAAATCACCCTATCTACTTATAGGCTTAAAGCCATAAATTACCAACGTATTTTTTTCGATCTTATCAAAATAGAATATAGGGTAAATGTCATAAATACACAACGTATTATCCAAAAGTATTCATTATACACACTGAACTTTTTTATGTACAATATACATAGTTGACTGGAAAAAAATGACCTTTGACTTAACTAAACAACCTGTGATCGTTAGTACTTTCATTAATTTTGAAATATAGTTTTACAATTTTAGTCCCCCTAGCTAATTAACATCATCATCATCTACATCATCAACTATCAGTCTATCAAATTCCAGATCCACAAAAACAAGATCCACATTCCCAGGTCCACAACATAAAGTTGCTTCTTGCATTTTTGCCAACCAATATACAACTGGCGTACTATTTTCCTCCTTTAATCCCCTTATGATTTCACCACTCGTTTTTGCAAATCGCTCCTTCCCCACTCGTCATCCTATTGATTTCCCAGACGATGAATCAAAATGTTTTTGCACTTTTCTGCTACTTGTTCCTTCCCCACTCGTCATCCTGTTGATTTCACTAGTAGCAAATCGCTCGTAGCTTAACAGCCCTTTAATGTTTTCATTCATTTGTTTCGTTGATCTTTGAATGCTTAGAAGGGTTGTGTTTAAGTCAGCACAATTTCAAGGGCGAGTATGATGAAGAAAGAAAAATTGCATTGGTGAAGAAAGATTTATTCTAGTAGCTAACACGAAATTGATGAAGAAAGATTTATTGCATTGGATCTGGGAAATCTTATCCAAATCACAGTATAGAGCTGCTTGCTTTGGGAGTATTTTCTGCAGTTTTAGTTGTTGAGAATATAGCCTTGATATTGATGGAACCCTTGATTTTGATTTGGGTTTTTAAACACAAATACGAAACCACTTCCATCACCAAAAAGCCCATCATTCTGAAGCCTTCCATTTGTTTGAGTTTGGCTATTTTCTACCGCTATCCCTGCTTTTTGCAAGAACATATCTAGCGGCATCTCACCCAAAGCCGGTTGCCTCTCTTGTGGCTGCAAGTTTGCTTCTTTGATCAATCCAAATTTTTGAACCAACTGTGAATATGGATCTAGGAATATGGATCTTGTTAGTTGTTAGTGATGACGAGGATCTAGAAATATGGATCTTGTTTTTGTGGATCTAGGAATTTGATAGACAGATAGTTGATGATGATGTTCGATGATGATGATGTTAGTTACCTAAGGGGACTAAAATTGTAAAATTATATTCTAAATTAACAAAAGTACTAACGGTAACAGATTGTTTAGTTAAGTCAAAGGTCGTTTTTTCCAGTCAACTATGTATATTGTACATAAAAAGTTCAGTGTGTATAATGAAAACTTTTGGATAGTACGTTGTGTATTTATGTCATTTACCCTCTACCATTATCACCATCGAAACTTGTTGGTACCAGTTAAAATAAGGTAACATAATTTCCATAATTTTCGTGTAATATTTTTTTCCACGTGGCATTGAATTTCGTTGACTTTTTCCACCTCAACCATCTTCACTCATTCGATTGCATTGACTTTCGTTGAATTTTTCCACCTCAACCATCAACGTGGTAGAACTTGGTAATTTATGGCTTTAACCCCTACTTATAAAGCAAGAATACTCGTTTTAGCATGCAGATATACTTAAAGTTAAACTTCGAATGCAACTTGTTGGACAAAGATGTCCATAAGGGGAATGATATGAACAACTCTAGTATCTGTCATAATTATGCGCTTTAACAATAAGAATTGATGGATCGGTCTAGTGTTTTGGTGTTTACGGGGACAAACATTTGCTCGAGTTGTTAGAAAGAAAGGAGCTTGGACTTTGTACCTCCGTTTGACACCAACATTGACGAGGTGAATTAGCTATGGATGTCTATGTTTAGGTTTGTATGAACCATCTAAAATTTTCTGTAAACTTGCCTTTAAGTATACTAGCATCTTCATGCAGATTGTCTCTAGTGCTTTAGTGACATTGCTAACCAACCCTATGGAAGTTCTAAAGGTAAATCTTTACATGCGTTGAAATTCTCCCTCTACAAATCCTATGTAATATAGTGCCACAAGATTGCATATATCACATGTTTATTACACTTGTATCTTGCATTGTACAAACACTACAATTGCAGTCCGATACCAAACATTGTTCTGGTTATTAATGAACATTGTTTGTTGAATAGGTACGTTTCCAAATGAACAATAATGCACGAAGAGGAGCAATCGGTGATGTTAGGATTAGGGGATGCTAACCATGGGCACAAAATCATAACATGGGAGCAAAACAGAGAGTTTGGGACAAAATACAAAGTGGTACTTTCATTATCAAACAAAGTACAAAGTTCTACAGGTCTGTTATGCTATTGTTATATATTAGTACAAAACCGACATACATTTCCTACTGTTGAAGTTACATAGCCAGAAAAGGACCAAAATGCACTTAGGTCAAAATTATAGAAATACCCTTAGGAGGTATAAGTCAAATATCTAACAGGTGAACTGCAGAAAATTGCTGCAAAATAGGGTGTATTAGCTCTTTGGAAAAGGGTTGGACCTGCTATGGATGGGGCATCACAACTGGCTACATATGGTGACTTCAAGCGAGTTAGGTTCTAAAACTGTTGTTTTAACTTTATATTATGTTGTTTCTTAAGTGAGTGGTTTATCAACTGAAAAAACTGATATGATAATGCATCTCTGCCTCTCTGGTCGGAAACCCTATATACGCGAGTGCTAATGAGTTGTATATGTGAAGAAAATATGTCAAATGTTTGCATATCACCAAAAACTACTGTTCTAAATGAGACTTTCATCTTATGAAGTTCGAGTACAATAGCAGGCTCAACGAACATCCTCGTAAATGCCGACATGGTTAAAATACGTCTATTAAAACAAGAATGTATAAGTTACGCTGCTTCATAAACGAATTATGTTCTGCAAATGTGGTAAATTGATATAACTTGTACGACTTAGAGTCTTTGGTTGATAAAGACTTATAGAATCTTAATTGAAAAACAGGGATATGAATTAAGTCATCAATAACTTGTTTGTTTTGCGTTTAAAATAAACTAATGACTTTTTAAAAAAAGTTAAGAGCAATAGGCTTTTCATATTAAGTCATAACTTATTTTTGTTATTTTACATATTTACTCTCTAACTTCTTTATTTATTAAAGGACATGATAGTAAATTCTCTTATTCAGACACTATATTCAGCGCACAAAACAGACAGTCACTATATTCAGATACTATATTCAGCGCACAAAACAAACAGTTATATATTCGTTTACAAACAGAAAACATATATATTTATAGACACTTTAATTTTACATAACTTAATAAAAAAAATAAACAAACCCTTGGAGAATTTACAGCAAGTTAGAGGTGACTAATTTATTGCTTGGTACCCGAGAGGAAAAAAAATACCATCTTTTCATAAACTCATACATCAAGTCAAAATCCATACTTCCAAAATCAATAACGTAATATCCTAGAGATTACTATTGTAAAAGAAAAGTACTTAAATAAGAATTACACAAAGTAAAAAACATAAAAGTGACATATTGAATTCCTCCGGCTCATAGGGCTCGATAACTAAGTGTTAGTCAGCTTGAGCTTAAACTCAAACTGAGCTTAACAACAGTTCGCAAGTCATCTCGTCAACACCACCTACAAAAATAGAAATGTTGAGGAAACAGGCTACTAGGGCCAAACTATTGGACCTTAACAATAACTCTTAAGAATAACTCGTAATAAAAAAATTGCATTTAGGATCTGTTTGGTTAAATTTAATGGACTGATAAAGGAATATAATCGACGATGTAGTGTAATGAATATATTAATTGTATGAGTCGTTATTGTTTGATTGGCCTATTTGGTTGCCATGTTAGAGTGAATTATATCATTTGGTACGTTGTTTGATATGATGCAATGAAAGTTGGAAATGAATGATATATGACAACACGTGGTTACATATCATAATGGATAAAAAATATTAATGGTTGACTACGTGTTGTCATATTTTTTTTCATTCAATTACGTAAGTGTTGTTTCTTTGCATTTATTGAATGTAATTATTCATTACAAAGAATGATCATTACACTAAAACCATTCTTTAGGGGTCCCTTTCTTTTTTTCATTACATCTCGTAATGCAATCAAAATTACATAACATCCCATTATAACTAACCACATTAAATAAGCTTTTTATAATTAATGAACATTTTTGTCTTTTTATATCAATTCCATTACATCTTATCATACAAACGAAACAAAGTTAGTAACAGTAATGTACTATATCATTACACTATTCATTCCATTACTCGTCTATTTCATTCATTTAACATTTCATCTATTTCTACCAAACGAACCCTTAACTTAATGAAACAATTAATAAACCATTCTATTACAAAACTCAAAACAAACAAAAAAGTTATTCCATTGTAATAATTTATTTCATTACAACTTTGATTCATGCATACCAAACCCTACGATATATACTAGCGAGTTTTATAAAAAATAGGTAAAAGTGGTGGCCACTTGTATCATTAGGTATCATTGATACTATGGGTAGATACAGACCTTCACCAAACGTTTTGGTAGGGCTATCGATACAATACTTGTGTGAATAAGAGAGTCAAAATCTACTTGTATTTTTTAATACAACAAAGGCATAAAAATTAATATACTACAAAATATTTTAGGAATGCCATCACTCTCTCTAATTCTCATAGAGCTTCACCCTCGACTATGAGGTAATGCTATAAGTAAAAGTAACATCATGTTAACAACTTTTCATATAACATCGTAATCTATCACAACACAAAAATATCGTTCTCTTATATAAAAGTGATGCCATGCATAAATTGGTGTCATGAGTCGACTCATAACCCACTAAAATATAAATACAACATAATGAAGAAAAAGAGAGAATGTACGGCACGTGGGCCGGTCTTCTTGGCGCTAGAATAAAAACACCACACTTGATGTTGTTTGTCGCACCATTGTTCGGATTTGTCGATGATTCTAGATCCATTGTCTACTTGTATTTCTTGAGTGCAAACTTCTTTTATAAAATGGTAAATAATAGAAATATACAAATATGCTCCCTGGGACTTTTAAAAATTGTATGTTTGCTCCCCAAAGACGAGAAAGTGCAGGCGGCCTCCCCAACGACGAGCATAATTGGCAAGCAACCTCCCTAGTCCTTAACTCTGTTAAGTTTTAGTCGTTATCTCCTTTATTGGAAAGGGCAGTTATATTTTATAGCATTGATACTCCCTGTGATGTCCTTTATAACAAACACTTGCTCACACACCTACTTTAGATCAAAACCCCCAACTTCAGAACTCATAAACCCTAATTTATAAATCGATGAACTGCTTTTGTGGAAATCAAACACTTATTTGTACATCATAGACCGACACAAATCCATGAAGGCGATTTTGATGTTGTTCTATTAATACTTGTCCATTTTTCTCGTGGGTTGATCCCCTATGTGTGCTCCAGCAGTGGCTATAATACTAGGTTTGCTAAGATCAAGAAATGTGCTTGAACAATCGTTGAATGCACTTCAATCATCTTTGAATGCAATGGAGTCGGGAAATCGAAGGTTGGAGATATGATTGATTTGTAGTTGGATTTTTTTCTTGTTTTTCTACTTGATGTAATGGTATATGTTTGATTTATCTTATGATCACTTGAACATATTGACCAAATAATGTAATGGTTAATAAATTTTGTCTTGATTAATGAAGTTCAAGTTTATGCTTATGTTTGAGTTATTATAAGGTAGTCTTCAAATAGATCGAGATCCTGTTAAGGATTGCACAATAGCTTGCAAACAAACTAGAGCACTTGAGATACTCTTACTCGACCTATATAAGGTATGTGGAATCTAACTTAAATAAGCAAAGAAGAACAGAGGTATAAGCTAACTATTCGATTCTTATTAATCGCTATGTTGAGGTACAATAATCTGATCGTACCTATGTTCCTGTTATAGTGCAAGGAACACCTAGAATATTCTATTAGGATATTTATATCACACACGATATACTCTTATAATAACAAGAACATATCTTTACTTAAGATATATCAGTCCTTATCTTAACTAGCAGTACTTACACTAAGCCTAACGGTATTTGGTTATCTACCGTGCATACACTAACAATACTTGCTACACTAGCGGTACTTGGTTACATACTAACAATACTTGGTAATATTACAAATAATTCACAACAATCCTCCCCTAAACAGGAATGATAACTTGTTTTCTTCTTGTTTCTCTATGTGTTAATGTATTTAGAATACATGCCTTCAAACTTCACTTCAAAACTGGGTGGATCTTGGTAATTTTGATTTTGTACCAACTAAATGCATTCAAACACTTTTTTAGATCTTCTTCTGGTATAATGAACTCCATTTCTTCATGAACTTCATCTTTGTCTTCAAAGTATGATCTTCTGTGAATTGAACTTAAACATTCTTTTCTTCAGCAACTATATTGATTTCATGTATCAGACCACCAAAACTTGACATCTTTATCTTTAGTTCCAACAATCTTCCCCTATTTGATGATGACAAAACTTCCTTGTGATCTCCTTGATTTTTTGAATATGCGTGAATATTATTGAACATATTATTTATGAATCAACATCCTTTCCTTGAATCTACCCACCTGAAATAAAACAGTTAACAACAAACCAATCTGTATTGGCAACATGATTTTTAGCAAATCATCAGTAGTCAATGGATTTGATTTATTCTTTACCAGTTAGCCATTTGCTCTGGAATAGCCAATACTTTATTCATCAAGAATAAGGTGTACTGATAACCCTACAATTTTTGATAAACTGTCAACCATATAAAGGATTTGATAGAGTCTTTACCTAGAACTGTTTGCCCTAGGACTAGCCAACTCTTTTCAATTAATCATGGTAAGTTAATGACCATGTAGTTTTTAGCAAAATACCAGCTATCAACGGATTTGAGAAGCCTTTACCATAAACTGTTTGCCTATGTACTAGCCAGGTCTTATGTGTGTGAGACATGGTGAACTGATTACCATTTAAGAAGTGTGGCTGAAAGCTAAACACTTAAAGTTCCTTTTCAGCTTCCTCCTCTCTCTCCAAATCCTTGATAAGATGTTTGATCATCCTTATAACTCAAAAGCACATGTGGCTTCTTCAATTTCCAATTGAATATCCAAAATCCTTTCTAGCATTCTTCTTCCAAAGGGATACCTTCTTTTTTGAAGCATATAGTAAGTGATATCATCAACATCTAAAGTATGCACTCCACAAGACCTATAATATCTCCAGTATGTAGGAATTTTATTTTTTAACTCTGTCCATATCTCTAAATTATATGAATCTGGTTCATACATCAATTTCAACTCATGAAGTAACATATATACTTTTTGTTTTCCTTCACACCCTCCTTGGACATATGTATATAAATCCTGGATATCTTGTCTGTCAAGCAAATGAAGTACTTCTTCTAGTAACCTGAATAGCCTATGAGATCCATTTGTTCTGAATATGCCATAGGATTCTAGTCCTTGACTTGTAGCACAAGCCTATCTAGCTATGGGTTACTTCTTTCCCAGCACTTCTGTATTCACATATTGATCTGTAAATCCAACTATCTTCAAGTACTTCTTATTGCTTTCATCACTGTCACTTTCTTCATCAACTGTAAGTTTTACCCTTTTCCTTTCTAGGTGCTCTTTCTTGGTTGAATTCTTTCTTTTAATACCTCTGGAGGTTCCTTCTTCAAGTACTTCTTCATCTTGCACAGTACCTTCCTCCGGTATTTGTTATGTATGTACTATTTGTTCATTTGTATGTATCATGGACTGATCATGTACCGTTTGTACAATGCCAGTCTCTTTCACACCTTGAGGATTGATTCCCTCATCTAGTCCTTGAGTTCCAAGTTCCTTAGGAGTCTCATTTGCTCTCTTAGTTTTCTTGACATAAGTTGCCTTAATAGGTGGAGAACTCTCTTCAAGTCTGGGGGTACTTCCAATTTTCCTTTGTTGTATATGTCTCTTAGCTTCTTCAATAGCTCTTTTATCTACTTCGGATCTAATATCAACAAATTTGAATTTACTCCTCTTGTGTTCTTCATAAAGAGCCTTGATTTCATCAAAGTTCTTCCTTTTTAGTTGATCATGAGTGAAATGCTTTGCCTTCTTTAGATAAGCCATCATCTGAGTCCTAAGTTGATTGTTTTTTAGAGGTTTAATCCTTTCCGTTCTCCTCTTTTCTGTAAATAACTTTTTCTGTTCTCTGACCAAGTCATCAGTTAACTTATCCTTTTCTTTTTCATCATAAGCATCTCTTTCTTCTACTATCATGGACTCAGCTAGGATTTCACTTGCCTTCAACTCAGCTTGGATTCTATCATACTCCTCAATATACCATTCTAATTGTAGTCTTCTGCCTTCAAGAAGTTCTTTTTCCGCTGCAAGAGCCTATTGATGTTTTTCTTCATGAATCTAAGCTTGCATTCTCCAAGCTACTTCCTCATCATGCTCAAGTTGATGAAACTTCTCTACGGCTTCTTGTACACTATCTGAATCATTATCTTCTTCTTCAGATTTAGACTCAAGTTTATTCTTTCCTTTGTCTTTTGGGTCAATCTTTGGCAACTTTCTTGTAAATCTGAGAGGTCTATCATCTTCACTCACTTGATGTTATTGACCCTGTATGACAATGCCCTTTGTAGCAGGCTGTGAAGTCTGAACCTTTTTACCTTTATCTTTTGGTTCTTAAACTCCACTGGCAATAACAAGTTGTTCTTCTAGAAGCTCTTGTTGAACTCCTTCTTGAACATCTGAATCTCTAACCTGTTCTGGTTGTTGCGGCTCAGCTGTTGAAACATCTTGAGCCATTATAACATCAACTTGTGTCTTCTTCTTAAACTCTGCTTGCTTATCTTTTTATGCTGAAGTCTTCTCCCTTAGACCAAGCAACAAGTTTACTAGAGTCTCATCTTCTCCAAAAGATGGAGTGGCACTCTCTTTATAAGTTGGTTGTGAAGCCTCTTGACGAATGATACCTGCACCTGGAACGTTACTTGCACTAGGCTTGACAATATTTGGTCCAGCAGTACTTGCATCACCAGCATTAGACACATTATTGTCCTTCTCACTAACCACCGTGGTATCTTCAGATACCTTTCGTCCCACAGAAGCTGATTCTTCAATATTCACCTCTTCAGTTTTATCTGACCCATCACTCTTCTTTGATTCATCTCTTGGCTGTGATTGAGCCTCCTGTTGTTGTTGAAGTGTATTGATTTCAAAAGTTTGATCAATTTTTCAAAGCTCTCTGTAGAATCTTTCCCAATTAGCTTCCGGAATCTCTTGTTGTGGTAGTAGTGATTTTTATGGTGGTTGATCTGCCTCAACTGTTGCTATCTCCATATCATGAGTTGTTTGTTGTAGAGTTGGCATAATTGATATAACCACTTATCCAGTTAATGGATTATTTTGTGGAACTTCCTGCTGATTATCAATGTAGGTGTCAACCACAAAGTGCTCAAACCCATCATTCATATCTTCTGCATCAGAAATCCTCCCCTCAATGTTTTCTTCATCTTTAATTTCAGCTCCCATACTAGAAGAAGGTCCAGCTTTGTCAATTTTCCTCCCATGTTTGGATGATTTCGGTTGAGCCCTCCTAAACTTCCTTAACTTCTGCTTTTTCTCCTTCAATTGAGCTTTATGAATAGCCCAATGATGCCTGATCCATGTGTTGGCTTTGCTTCTCAACAAACTATGAGCTAGAAGTCTTTTGACTTTCGTTTGGGCCATGGCGGCCAGCGCTCCTAAGATCATAGAAGCAATGCTGCAGAAAAAGAAGATTTGTTGCAATGTAGCTCCATAAGAACCATAAATAGAAAGACGTGAAATATTAGCAGAAATAGAGATTTTAGGCGCAATAGAAAAACCTAACATGGTAGTTTCCCATCATAAGGCTTTCTATCTATAGATTAAGCCATTACCAAACCAAGGAGCGAATTCGTTCAGAAGTCAGTTGACTGCTTTTATAGATAAGGCGGAGCGTCCTTGGCCGACTTTTTTTCCTAGGTGCTCATTTTGTCTGAACTTTTAGTTTAATTTTTTTATTCAGTGGACGTGGTTATTGGCAAGAACTTATTGAATCCATCGCTTTTTGATCTTGGCATCTAACTCAGCTATCCTAACATCTTGTTTGATCTTTGCACTTTGAAACTCCTTAACCTGTTTAGCCAAAGAACTACACAAAGCAGTGAAAGCAGTAATAGCTTGTGGAGAACCACTAGCATTGTGAGAGGCAGAAGGTGTATGGATCATTTCATCAGAGACTAGTTGGTCTGGGTGAGATGAAGAAGTTTGAGCTTCATCAGAAGGGTTAGGACTTTCGTGAGAGGGAGTTTGCTAAGGTTCACTAGCAGTGCTAGGATCCTCACCCTCTTAACCATCATCCTCAGTCAACATATGGGCAAACAATGGTGTGACAGTCCCTATAAAGTTAGTACCTTGCTTTGCTAGAAAGGGAAAGGTCCTAGATGTAAAGGTAGGAACTTCCCATGGTTCTGATGATGTGGTTAGGTCAGTTAGTTGATCACTTAACAAGTATTGAATAAACCTAGGGTCCATTAAAAAAATTTCTTGGCCTCTAAATGTTTTAATATTCCATCAAAAATCATTTTTGAAAAAATAAAAACTATGTTTGTGGCCAAACAAATACCAGCAGTTGTTGTAGTTGCAGAAATTTGATCCCAATAGGTACTTTTAGGACTTAAACAATGAACAATAGTATGAAAAAGAAGTCTCCATTGGGGTGAAAACAAACCTTTAAGGAAAGTAAGTGATACTCTCCCACCTTCACACCCCATCGCGGCTAAGCCATCATGTATTTCTTGGTCTGGTAGCATGCTAATGTCATCATTATCATTTAGTCTTAATGATGCTCTTATTAGAACTTTTGTCACATATATATTCCTATGGTGCACCCTTGCTTTCATACAAGGTGCTCCATGGCGAAAAATAGAAGAGACAGTGCCCCAAAAATATTCAACCATATATATTGTAACAATAGGACTTACAGTTAAAGCGTGTTCAATATGACTTCTAAAAAGGAAGTCCAACATCTCATGAAAACCTTGACTATTAACATTCTGAATCAGGTTTGCAACTTGATTATGCTGAGAGACCAATTGTAAAGCAGCCATTGTTGATTGAATGTGATCGTTGGTGAAAAATTAGGGTTATGGAATCAAGGTAGATATTTAAGAGATTTGGTAAATCAATTATGTAATTGGGATTTCTTTATATAGAGTAAGGAATTTTGAGCGCGAAGAAATTGCCAATTTTACATAATAGACCCTTCAACGGTACATCCGGCAACGATAAAATAGTGATACATGGCTTATTAGCGGTAGATCGAATTAGCCTAGCGGTACATGGATTTTCAAACGGTACCTTAGAATGAACCACCGGTACATGTATCCTAATATCGTTGTAATCTGTTGATCCTTGATCCATCTAACATGTAATTATATCACAAACAACTGCAAACACTATACAATCTAATAAACATATATATTGTACAATTATATCCTCCCTTTAACAAATGCATCAATTATTGATTGAGCATACCAATATGTGTTACCAAGAACTCAAACCTCTTTGTTTCAAACGCCTTGGTCAACAAATCAGCTACATTGTTATCTGTATGGATCTTTAAAACCTGAATAAGCTTCTTATTAGGGTTGCAAACGAGTCTGAGCTCAACAGGGCGCGGGCTCGGCTCGAAACATAAAATAATGGGCTCGAGCTCGGCTCGATAGCTCGTTGAGCTTTTACCTTCAAAGCTTGAGCTCGGCTCGATTAGGATTCGAGCAAAGCTCGAGCTTAGCTTGAAAAGCTCGAAATTACATATACGAAACAAATATATTGTAAAACCCGCATGCTTTTACCATGCATAGTACCCTTAGGATCGTACGTACTAGATTAAAACTTTCCTAATATAGCATGATTACGATTACGTGTTAGGAGTTTACGTATTACGTACATGTTAGAACACGATAAGTATTTACTATGCACGATCACGTAATAATTATTTAACGATAATTAATCACGAACATGCGATCATGAAATCATGAACGTAATTAAAACATGAACTATTATTAATTACGTATATATATTTATTACGAGCATAATTAAATATATTAGGTCACGGTAATTATTTAACGAGAACACACAAAACGCGAACACAAATAAACACGAACAAACACGTAAAACACGAACACGAGAACACACTTATTAATTAGACACGGAAAATGATCGGGTTACCCCTTGTGGGCCCCATTACCACGAAATTTAGGAGGGAGGACGGGCTTAGCCCATCAATTTTTACTAAAAAGGGGTTAAATATTTTTACACTACTCATTTTTAGTTTACAGAAGATTTAGAAAAAAAACCCTAAAACCCTCCTCCTTCTCCTCTTTGTGCCGCCACCTTAAGAACACCACTGGGAGGTGGTTTGTGATCTTGGATCTTGGAAATTAAGTTGGTGATCGTGTTTGTTCTTCATCCTTTTGATCCACGAATTCGGTAAATCCTTTTTAAACCTTTTCTTTTGATTTAATCTTTTTATAAATTATGAACATCAGATGTTTTTACAAAAACATAATAATTAAGCATAGATCTAACATGTTTTGGTGTTAAATAAAATCAAAAGGTTGTTTTTAAGGGGTGTTTGTTTTGGCCGCAGGCTGCAACCGAACCCGAATGGGTTTTGGTTTGCCAAGCCGACCACCACCAAGACCATATGGTCTTGGTTGGTGCGTGTGGGTCCCACGGCAACAAGGTAAACACGGGGTACCCCGAGTTGGTTCGGGTTACGGTGTCGATTTCATGTCCGGTTCATGTTTTTAGCCTAGATCCGGTTCATGGTGTATGTTAGTTTTTTTTTATGTTTATGAACTTATGTTAAAATTAAATTAATAAAATGATGTGATTAATTTAATAACATGACTTAGGTTATTTAATTTATTAATGATCATGCAATTATTTTAACCTAAGTATTTATATATTTAAGACTTATAATTAATTAATTATTTTAAAACCATGGATATAATTAATTAATTAACATAACTTAGGTTATATTATTAATATATAATAATACATATTTTAACCTAAGTATTTAACTTATTTAATTAAAACATGTTATACTTTAATTAAATATTATAACCTATAGTTTAATTAAGTTACATGAAATAATTATTAAACTATACAATATACCATATGACTTAGAAAATAATCATGAAAAACACTTAGGCTTATATACTTAGCTTATTTAACCAGCTTATTTCTAATTATGGAAACTTTCTATTTTTAGAAACTTAATTAAATAAGGCAGCTAATCTATTTATGGAAACCAGCTATTTTTAGAAACTTATTTATTTCAGGCAGCTAATCTATTTATGGAAACTTATTTAATTAAGGCAGCTAATATATTTATGGAAACTTTCTATTTTTAGAAACTTATGTATTTTAAGCAGTAAATCTATTTTTGGAAACTTTCTATTTTTGGAAACTTTCTATTTTTGGAAACTTTCTATTTTTGGTAACTTTCTATTTTTGGAAACTTTCTATTTTTGGAAACTTTCTATTTTTGGAAACTTTCTATTTTAGGAAACCTGCTATTTTTGGAAAGTTACTTATTATTACACAGTAAGTATAATAACACATGAAATACCAGAAATACTTAATCAGATTAACCAGAATATAAGATAAAACACAGTTTAAGGCTTTTAAACAGTAAAACATGGTAAGAACACATAAAATAAGCTAAGACATGACATAAAACCAGCTACGTATTTAGTAAGCAGATACTTATTCATGTATGTATTTATGTAGCACTAGTGATTCGGAAGTAGGATTCCTCTCAGTTCGTCTTCTTCGTTCACTGGACATAAGGTACGGATTTCCGTCCTTTCAGTATGGACATTCTTTCCTTATTAGGATTCCCCGTATGCAGCCAACTGTTTTCCCGTAGTATAAGTTATGTGTTTGATTGCTTATGTTTAAATATGATTACCTATAGCCATATACATGCATGACCAGTTTCACCTAGTTATGGAGGTACCATAACCATAACATTAGAGGCACTGATGTTGTGACTTCACCACGGCAGAGTGATTGCTCGTGGCGTCCCTTCAGCTTTTGGCCATTTATTTATATTTATCATGTGGGGCGTATGGGTGCATCCTAGTTACATGTTTTTATTCAGGATTACATGGTGAATGTGGTGTGTGCCTTGCATCCTTCACAAGGAGCTGATCCCTCCTACCCAAAAACCAGTATATTAAATTAGAGGCAGCCCTTCTAATTTACATGATGAGGTCACCCCTCTAAGTATTCATGCACGGTGGATTTTCATGACCTATATTGGCTAATGGTAAAATATGTTAAACAGTTTTCATAAGATAAACATAAGGCTTTTCAAACTATAAAACCAGTTTTATGAACATGTTCCAGGTTTTCCAGGACTTATACATTTCCGCTGCTATTAAGTCTTTATTATGTTTTAGTCATTCATACTATGTCTATATCCGTGCACTGAGCGTTTTGCTCAGCCGTTACTTTCCTTTCCATGTCCCAAAACGGCAGGTACCCTAGGAGAGACTCGAGCATTTGGAGGACGTGCATAGGATGGAAGCTGCTAGAGACTTCTTTTCCTTTTGCCTTCATATACTTATGCTTGTTTAGTCTTTCATTCATTTGTTTTGCTTTATTTTGTTTTGGGCTTATGTTTGGGAACCGATGTTTGATTCCGGTTATCCCTATGGTCATGTTATGTTTTAGACATTTATCCTTGTATGCTTTGATCACGCCATAATTACGTGTGACATTCCATTAATCAAAATGGGGTGTTACAATTATGGTATCAAAGCTAAGGCTTCGACCTGTAGGCTCTAAAACTCGACCTGTGACTAGTGGGTAGTCACAAGGAGCTTCCTAAGCCAACGTTTGTTATTCCACGTATTGATGTTTTCAGCGCATTGTTGTTTCAACCATGATGTTTTCAGCACCTTGAGGTTTTAACCTTGATGTTTTCATCGATATTGTTTTACTAATATGGATGGACAACCGTCATTCATATTTAGTTATGTGTCATTGTTTCATGCATAATGTTCCTCGTGAACTGTGACTATGTGGACTGAACCCCAGTAGTTCATAATTAGTCACATAAAATTTTTTTCTGATAAGTTTTGACATATGAGTTTCATTTATTTATGTTTCATGTATCATTGTTGCAGGGATTATGACTAAGTAATGGTTGGTACAGGACTGGCCCTATTTAGTCGCATGTGCTTTTATCGAAACTTTTAACTTTGGGACCGACCCATAGGCGTCCCCTCGCCATATCTTTTGTTTTGGAACCGACCCATAGGCGTTCCCTCGCACATATAAAGGTTTTATAAACTACATTATGCATTCATGCACTGTTTTTCATGAATAAATTTTTCTCATGATTTAAATTGGCATTAAAAAAAAAATTCATGTCCCCTCATAAGTTATTATGTTTTTATGTCAAGTATGTTTTCATACTGTCATGGTTAACTTCAGTTTCATGCTGATTATGTTATACACTTCTTCGTGATAGATGGTTTCATGTTTCTTCATGATAATTCCGTCTTCATGTTGCTTATGTTTTACGCCTCTTTTGTTATTTATGTTGTCCTGCAAGACATTGTTGGATTTCATTGGATTCTGCTTTCATGATAGGCATGGTTGGTTTTCATTGATCATGCTGTCAGGCAAATCATCGTTGAATTTTATGTAACCACACTTTAACGTTTCCATTACAACCAAAATGATGTCTACGCTAATACTGCCAGGTTATCATGATGGTTTTCCTAACCGTTTAACCGTTATACTTTCCTTAAATCATGATAAATGATCGACCCCATACCGATCATTTCATGTGCATTCCACGTGTACTCCACGTACCGTATTTCATGTGTATTACACGTACCTAAATCCATGTGTATTTCACTTGCAATACTTCACGGGTATTCGCTAGTCGATTCTAAATCATCTCAGGCGTATGTTCACTTGATGATAT
Organism: Glebionis coronaria; assembly: GCA_025667525.1. Lineage (NCBI taxonomy): Eukaryota > Viridiplantae > Streptophyta > Magnoliopsida > Asterales > Asteraceae > Glebionis > Glebionis coronaria. The sequence goes on from JANFOE010002745.1 coordinate 26,765, forward strand.
TCTACAAGACTGTCGATGCCGCTCATAACTTGGAGATGTTACTAAAGGTTGATGTTGCTGATGTTCGGAGACGCTACGAGATGCGGATGCTGTTCACAACCTGGAGATCCTACAAGACGAAGACAAAGGCGTCGGAGCAAAGCAATTGGACGAGAAGATGCTTCACCATCAGACGATTCCCATCAATCATTGTCCCTAATTCTTAGTTACATGTCACACGTCATTCGACTGTCATTTAAGCCATATGAGTGCATGTAACACCCCATTTTGGAAATGGAATCTTACGCATAATCATGGCGTGTCATCAAAGCATACAAGGATAAATGTCTAAGCATTATTTGACCATAAAAGGGAAATACCGGAATCAAACATCGGTAACCCCAAAGTAGAGCTCATCACACACAAACATAAATACTGTAAAAGGAAAGGACGAAACAATGTCCATTGCAAGCTGTATTAAAGTAAAGGAAATGCATAAAGTAAAGAAAGACAGTAAAGCTTCCAATCCATATGCACGTACGTTTGAGATCTATGAGCGTCCCTGAGTACCTGCCGTTTTGGGAACATAAAAAGGAAAACGGCTGAGCAAGACGCTCAGTGCACGGATGTACAAAATAGCATGAAATAGGATAAGCATGTAACATATAACAGCGGAAGACTAAGTTCTGAGTAGACTGGTTAAGTATTGAGAAAACTAGTTTTATAGTTTGAAAAGCCTTATGTTTATCTTATGAAAACTGTTTTAACATATATATACCATAGCCCATATAGGTCATGAAAAGGTCACGTGCATGAATACTTGGAGGGGTGACCTCATCATGCTGATTAGAGGGGATGCCTCTAATTAATATACTGGTCTGGGTAGGAGGGATAAACTCCTTGTGAAGGATGCAAGGCACACACCACATTCACCATGAAATACTAAATAAAACATGTAACTAGGATGCACCCATACGCCCCACATGATATAATAATATGGCCAAAACTGAAAGGGACGCCACGAGCAATCACTCCGCCGTGGGGAAGTCATAACATTGGTGCCTCCAATGTTATGGTTATGGTGCCTCCATAACTAGGTGAAACTGGTCATGCTTGTATATGGCTATAGATTATGCTAATTAAACATAAGCAGTTCAAAACAATAAAACAAATACTGGGGAAAACAGTTGGCTGCATACGGGGAAATCCTAATAAGGAAAGAATGTCCATACTGAAAGGACGGGAATCCGTACCTCAAGTCCAGTGAATGAACGAAAGAAAGACTCCTACTTCTGGATCACTAACGCTACATGAATACACACGTGCATAAGTATCGAATCACTGATTACGTAATGGGTTTTATGTCTCATCTTAGCTTACTTTGTATGTTTTAGGTCATGGTTGACTGTTTAAAGCCCTATCTGTGTTTACCTTGTACTCTGATTAATCTGATAAAGTATTACTGGTAATTCATGTATTATTATACTTACTGTGTAATAATAAGTAACTTTCCAAAAATAGCAGGTTCCCAAAAATAGAAAGTTTCCAAAAATAGAAAGTTTCCAAAAATAGAAAGTTTCCAAAAATAGAAAGTTACCAAAAATAGAAAGTTTCCAAAAATAGAAAGTTTCCAAAAATAGAAAGTTTCCAAAAATAGAAAGTTTCCAAAAATAGAAAGTTTCCAAAAATAGAATTCACTGCTTAAAATAGATCAGTTTCTAAAAATAGAAAGTTTCCAAAATAGATCAGCTGCCTTAATTAAATAAGTTTCCATATATAGAAGGTTTCCATGATTAGATTAGTTGCCTTATTTAATTAAGTTTCTATAAATAGAAGTTTCCATAATTAGAATTAAGCTGGTTGCATAAGCTAAAATATAAGTCTAAGTGTTTATAAGCTTATTTCTTAAGTCATATGATATAGTGTATAGTTTAATTATTATTTCATGCATTTTAAATAAACTATAGGTTAAGCATTTTAATTAAAGTATAACATGTTTTAATTAAAATGGAATAAATTACTTAGGTTAAAATGTATATTAATATGTATTAATAATATAACCTAAGTCTGTCTAAATTAATTAATTATAAGCATGTTTTAAATAATTAATTAATTTTAACTTATAACATAAAAATACTTAGGTTAAATTAATATCATGCTAAATTAATAATTAAGAAATAACCTAAGTCATGGTTTAATTAATATCTCATGTTATTAATTAATTTATATCCTAAGTTCATAATTCATAATATTAACATGTAGCATAAATCATGATTTAACCAACGAACCATGAATCGGGCATGAACCCGACACCGTACCCCGAGCCAACTCGGGGTACTTGTGTCCCCTTGCTGCCGTGGGTCCCACATACACCAACCAAGACCAAAATGGTCTTGGTGGTGGCGGCTAAAAGCAAACCGAACCCCCCCTCGGGTTGGTTATACTAGGCGGCCAAAAACAAACACCCTCATATAACAACCTTTGATTTTAATTAACCCCAAAACATGTTAGATCTATGTTTAATTATCATGTTTTAATAAGAATAACAATAACTTGTTCATGAAAATAATCAAAGATTTAAAAAGAATTAAAAAGAAAGGTTTAGAATGATATACCAATACGTAGCTTGGAAGAGGATGAACAAACACGGTTTATAGCAATGATTTTTAAGATCAAGATCAATCAACAACCACCTATGGTGGTCCTTAAGGTGGCGGCACAAAGAGACCAAGAGGAGGAGAGAAAAACCTTTTTAGGTTAAATGCTTATTTTCTTGAAATGTAAAAATGAAATGAATATTTACCATAACCCCCCCTTTCATGTAAAAAGTCAATGGGCTAAGCCCATTTATTTATGTGTGCCGTGGGTATGGGGCCCCACATGGGGTACCCGTACCTTTTCTCGTGTCCCGATGTTTCGTGTTCGTTCGTGGTTAAACGTGTTCGTGTTTAAAGTGTTTCTGTTTATTTTATCATGTAGTTTATCGTATTATTTACACTCGTAATTAAGTACTTACGTAATTATTTTAGTTCGTGTTTTAAAATGGTGATCATGATTTAATTATGTTCACGTGAAATATCTATTAACTGTTTATCATGAGTTTGTACGTAATCGATACTTATCATGTCATACACGTATGCACTTGCTTGATTATAAGCACATGAATGTGATCAATACTAAATAGGGTAAGTTTTAATCTAGGACGTACGATCTTAAGGGCACTATTCATGGTAAAAGCATGCGGGTTTTACAATTCTTCCCCCCTAAAAAGAATAATTCGTCCCCGAATTATAGATAAAGTAAACTTGAAAGAAGTAACATACCCGAACTCAAAATATGAAGTGAGGGTAAGAAGCCCGGATAGACTCCTCCGTTTCCCAAGTGGCTTCCCGCTCGGTATGGTCCCTCCAAAGAATTTTGACGAATGGAATCGTCTTCCTTCTCATGACTCGTTCTTGCCTGTCAAGAACTCGTTCGGGTTCCTCTATAAAAGTGAGATCTTCACGTATCTGTTCCAGTGGATACCGAACCATGTGAAGGGGATGATACTTGTACCATCTGAGTAAGGACACATGAAACACGTTATGCACGTGCGAAAGCTGAGGAGGTAACGCCAATCGGTAAGATACTTCACCGATTCGTTCAATGATATCAAACGGTCCGATGAAACGAGGACTGAGTTTCCCTTTGATCCCGAAGCGTTTAACACCACGCGCCGGCGAAACCTTGAGGAAGACGTGGTCTCCCACATTAAAATGTATGTCCCTACGATGCTTATCAGCGTAACTCTTCTGACGTGACCGTGCTTCCTGCAGCTTCTGCTTAGCTACTTCGATCTTCTCATTGGTCATTTCTATAATTTCTGGTCCTTCGAGTGTTCGCTCTCCCACTTGATCCCAGCAGATTGGAGCGCGACACTTCCTGCCATACAACATTTCGAAAGGAGCACATTTGATACTTGCGTGCCAGATGTTGTTGTATGCAAACTCGACCAAACAGATGTAATCGTCCCAATCACCTATCCATTCCAACGCACACGACCTTAACATATCTTCCAATGTCTGAATTGTTCGCTCCGACTGTCCGTCCGTTTGAGGATGAAAGGCCGTACTCAGCTTAAGTTGTGTACCCCAAGCGTTTTGCAGACCTTTCCAGAATCGCGACGTGAAACGAGGATCTCTGTCTGAGACAATGCTGGAGGGAGTACCGTGGAGTCTCATGATCTCCCTTATGTAAGTATCTGCGAGTTTACTTACCGGATCTTCCTTGCGTATCGGTAAGAAATGAGCTGATTTGGTGAGTCGATCGATGATGACCCAAATGGCATCGTGCTTCTTCTTGGTAGGCGGAAGACCGGTAACAAAATCCATGGTGATTTTGTCCCACTTCCACTCTGGAATATCCAACGGTTGAAGGAGACCGCCCGATCGCTGATGCTCAATCTTAACCTGCTGGCAGGTAAGACATTTGGAGACATAAGTGGCTACATCCTGTTTCATACCACTCCACCAAAAGTACTGTCTGATGTCATGGTACATTTTTGTCGACCCAGGATGTATAGAAAATGGGGAGCTGTGAGCTTCAGCTAACAATGCTTCCCGGAGTTCTTGATTGTCAGGAACAAAAAGTCTCATGCCCTGCCAAACGATACCGTCTGCGTCCATTCTGAATTCTGTCTACTTCTCCAAATTCTGAATTATCGCCCATATTTCTCCATCATCCTTCTGAGCTTCCTTGATCCTAGACAGTAACTCGGGTTCTACTCTAAGATTCGCCCAGTATCCGTGCTGCCCACGTACCATGATTTCGATGTCTAGCCGCTCCAAGTCTCTTATGTTTTGTTCCTTGATTTCAATGCCGTTGATCATTCCGGACTTTCTGCTGAGTGCATCTGCTACTACATTAGCCTTTCCGGGATGATACTGTAGGTTAATATCATAATCCTTCAACAGTTCCAACCATCTCCTTTGTCTCATGTTCAATTCACGTTGAGTGAAGATATACTTCAAGCTCTTGTGATCCGTGAAAATGTCGCATGATTCTCCGTATAAGTAGTGCCTCCATATTTTCAATGCGAACACCACTGCAGCAAGTTCCAGGTCATGCGTAGGGTAGTTTTCTTCATAGGGCTTAAGCTGCCGTGAAGCATACGCGATCACTTTCCCATGTTGCATGAGAACACAGCCCAGTCCCTTCCCCGATGCATCGCTGTAGATCTGAAATCCACCTGTACCAGATGGGAGAGTAAGAATAGGTGCAGATACTAACTTCTCCTTTAGGTCTTCGAAGCTCTTCTCTCGTTCTTCCGTCCAGACGAATTTCTCTCCTTTTCGCATCAGTTTGGTGAGAGGTAGTGCCAAACGGGAAAAGTTCTCCACGAATCTGCGATAATATCCAGCTAAGCCCAAGAAACTGCGGACTTCTGTCGCTGACGTTGGTCTTGGCCATTTAGTGATAGCCTCAACCTTCGCTGGGTCCATAGTGATCCCTTCTGCTGATACAATGTGACCTAAGAATGCCACTTTGTTTAACCAGAACTCACACTTGGAGAATTTCGCATACAGCTGCTTCTGACGAAGAATCTGTAGTACCGTACGGAGATGGTCTTCGTGTTCCTCCGTGGACTTTGAGAAAATCAGGATGTCATCGATGATACAATGACAAACTTATCAAGGAATTCATGGAAGATTCTGTTCATCAGATCCATGAATACTGTTGGAGCATTAGTCAGGCCGAATGGCATGACTACAAACTCATAATGGCCATAGCGGGTACGAAAAGCAGTCTTGGCAATATCCTGCTCTTTAACCCTTAGCTGATGGTAGCCTGACCTTAGATCGATCTTTGAGAAGTGTTTGGCTCTTGAAGTTGGTCAAACAGATCATCTATACGTGGCAGTGGATATCTATTGCGGATGGTAATCTTATTAAGTTCACGGTAGTCTATGCAAAGTCGCATGCTGCCGTCCTTCTTCTTAACGAACAAGACCGGTGCGCCCCATGGAGATGCGCTTGGTCTAATGAACCCTCGCTCAAGAAGTTCATGCAGTTGGTCCTTCAGTTCTTTTAGCTCTATGGGAGCCATACGATACGGAGCCTTAGAGATTGGTTCAGCTCTTGGAACGAGGTCGATGTTGAACTCCACTTCTCGTGCAGGTGGTATGCCGGGGAGTTCAGCTGAGAAGACGTCTTGAAATTCCGAAACTACTGGTTGATCCTGAATCGATGGGGATTCAGCATCCATGTCGTGAACCGTAGCTAGATAACCCTCACAGCCATGTGACAGTAATGCACGTGCTTGCAAGGTAGATATGACTTGTACAGACCGTCCGGGTATGAACCCGTTATGAGTGTACTCTGGTGCATTAATGTCGCCGAAGATCACCCGATATGAGTGGCAGTCTATGGTAGCATGGTGCTTGGATAGCCAGTCCATGCCGAGAATCATATCGAACTCAATCATGTCTAGGGGAAGTGCATCTACTGTACGAACTTTATCGTCAAACTCTAGAGGAAGACTCTTGTATACATGAGTTATTAATACAGAGTCCCTCAAAGGCGTGGAAATGGTAAGCCTATTTTCTAATGGCAAGGGAAGTGTCCTGATGTTCTTAGCATATGTAGTGGAAATAACTGAGTGAGTGGCAACCGTGTCGAAAAGAACACATGCAGCTTGGCCGTACATATACAAAATTCCAGTAATGGTACCTGTAGATTTGTTTGCCTGATCGCGAGATGTCGTGTAGACACGCCCAGTGGTAGGAGGCGGCTTATTATCAGCATGACCCGAGGTACCCTCCATCTCACCCTTACGGCAATCTCTCATACGATGGCCAGGGAGACCGCACTTGTAGCACGCGTCGGAATCACGACGACATGGGCCAGGGTGTCTGCGATGGCAAGTACTGCAAAGAGGATGAGTGAATCCTCTAGCAGGAGTCCTTGCTTGCTGAGGGCCTGCTGATGACAAAATGTGTTAAGATAAAGTATATGCACGAGTATAAGACATATGCATCATAAGATGTTCACCAGTGATAGCTGAACGGTTAGGCTGCGAACCCCTGAGGTTCTGGTCCTTCCCGTTACCGTGGTTCCTGGTAGAGGTTAATATAGTGTCAGCATGAGAGATATAACATGAAATCATAAGAAGATGCGTAAATATTAGGACCTGCTGTTGTTGGAGTGTCCAGCGTTGTTACGGTAATTATCATTACCGCTACGCCTTTCCACAACAGAACGGTCGTTAGTGTGACCGTTTCCTTTGGGCTGATGAGGTTGCTGCTGAGTAGCCGACTGAGACCGGTCCCCAGTTTTCTGCCTGGAAGATACAGTTTAAGAGATGATTAATGAACATATAATGATAGGATGCGGTTTGGTTACCGTTTGAATACGAAATGTTTACCTCTTGTCGGGTATTTCAGCTTCCCCGAACTCATCTCGCTCCTGCAGCATCTCTAGCTTCCTTGCTGCATAAGCCACTTGTGCCACAGTATCCAACGGGGCAACCGATAAATTATTGGCAATCCTTGGAATAAGGCCCCAACGAAAATGTAGTGCTTGTTCTTCAGTGGTGCCTGCGGATGCCCTCAGAACAGCTGTGTACCCGAGGAACCTCTGCATGAACTGACCACTATTCTCGTCGAGCCTCTGTCTCATGGCGTAGTATTCCCTCATGAGTCAATTCCTTCCTTCCATAGGAAAAATGATAGGTGGGGGAGGATATTCGTCGTCATGAAGAATGGCGTCTTGCATTTCTGCCTCCATGTCTGCGAATAACTCCCAGAGTTTGTATGTGTTTGCCATCTGACAGTATAACATAAATCATATGATTAACAGTTCAAAACATAAAACATAAATTATATATATATATGAAAAAAAAATTTTATACCAAAAAAAATTTCACGAGAAAAATTTTATGCAAGAAAATTTTGGTATGAATGCATGATGCAGTTTTATGAAAACTTTTGATGCTCGAGAGTGAACGCCTCTTGTCAGTTCACTCAAAACAAAAGACATATCGAGGGGACGCCTATGGGTCGGTCCCAAATCTAAAAGTTTCGATAAAACACATGCGACTAAATAGGGCCAGTCCTGTACCAACCATTACTTAGTCAAAAACCCTGTAACAATGACATGTATATGTATGCTTAAAAAAATGATGAATGCATGAAAACAACTGTCAGTTCTAGGAAGACCGTAGTGACTACCCACTAATCACAGGTCATATTTGAGAGCCTACAGGTCGAAACCTTGGCTCTGATACCATAATTGTAACACCCCATTTTGGAAATGGAATCTTACGCATAATCATGGCGTGTCATCAAAGCGTACAAGGATAAATGTCTAAGCATTATTTGACCATAAAAGGGAAATACCGGAATCAAACATCGGTAACCCCAAAGTAGAGCTCATCACACACAAATATAAATACTGTAAAAGGAAAGGACGAAACAATGTCCATTGCAAGCTGTATTAAAGTAAAGGAAATGCATAAAGTAAAGAAAGACAGTTTAGCTTCCAGTCCATATGCACGTACGTTTGAGATCTACGAGCGTCCCTGAGTACCTGCCGTTTTGGGAACATAAAAAGGAAAACGGATGAGCAAGACGCTCAGTGCACGGATGTACAAAATAGCATGAAATAGGATAAGCATGTAACATATAACAGCGGAAGACTAAGTTCTGAGTAGACTGGTTAAGTATTGAGAAAGCTGGTTTTATAGTTTGAAAAGCCTTATGTTTATCTTATGAAAACTGTTTCAACATATATATACCATAGCCCATATAGGTCATGAAAAGGTCACGTTCATGAATACTTGGAGGGGTGACCTCATCATGCTGATTAGAGGGGATGCCTCTAATTAATATACTGGTCTGGGTAGGAGGGATCAACTCCTTGTGAAGGATGCAAGGCACACACCACATTCACCATGAAATACTGAATAAAACATGTAACTAGGATGCACCCATACGCCCCACATGATATAATAATATGGCCAAAACTGAAAGGGACGCCACGAGCAATCACTCCGCCGTGGGGAAGTCATAACATTGGTGCCTCCAATGTTATGGTTATGGTACCTCCATAACTAGGTGAAACTGGTCATGCTTGTATATGGCTATAGATTATGCTAATTAAACATAAGCAGTTCAAAACAATAAAACAAATACTGGGGAAAACAGTTGGCTGCATACGGGGAAATCCTAATAAGGAAAGAATGTCCATACTGAAAGGACGGGAATCCGTACCTCAAGTCCAGTGAATGAACGGAAGAAAGACTCCTACTTCTGGATCACTAACGCTACATGAATACACACGTGTATAAGTATCGAATCACTGATTACGTACTGGGTTTTATGTCTCATCTTAGCTTACTTTGTATGTTTTAGGTCATGGTTTACTGTTTAAAGCCCTATCCGTGTTTACCTTGTACTCTGATTAATCTGATAAAGTATTACTGGTAATTCATGTATTATTATACTTACTGTGTAATAATAAGTAACTTTCCAAAAATAGCAGGTTCCTAAAAATAGAAAGTTTCCAAAAATAGAAAGTTTCCAAAAATAGAAAGTTTCCAAAAATAGAAAGTTACCAAAAATAGAAAGTTTCCAAAAATAGAAAGTTTCCAAAAATAGAATTCACTGCTTAAAATAGATCAGTTTCTAAAAATAGAAAGTTTCCAAAAATAGATCAGCTGCCTTAATTAAATAAGTTTCCATATATAGAAGGTTTCCATGATTAGATTAGTTGCCTTATTTAATTAAGTTTCTATAAATAGTAGTTTCCATAATTAGAATTAAGCTGGTTGCATAAGCTAAAATATAAGTCTAAGTGTTTATAAGCTTATTTCTTAAGTCATATGATATAGTGTATAGTTTGATTATTATTTCATGCATTTTAATTAAACTATAGGTTAAGCATTTTAATTAAAGTATAACATGTTTTAATTAAAATGGAATAAATTACTTAGGTTAAAATGTATATTAATATGTATTAATAATATAACCTAAGTCATGTCTAAATTAATTAATTATAAGCATGTTTTAAATAATTAATTAATTATAACTTATAACATAAACATACTTAGGTTAAACTAATATCATGCTAAATTAATAATTAAGAAATAACCTAAGTCATGGTTTAATTAATATCTCATGTTATTAATTAATATATATCCTAAGTTCATAATTCATAATATTAACATGTAGCATAAATCATGATTTAACCAACGAACCATGAATCGGGCATGAACTCGACACCGTACCCCGAGCCAACTCGGGGTACTTGTGTCCCCTTGCTGCCGTGGGTCCCACATGCACCAACCAAGACCAAAATGGTCTTGGTGGTGGCGGCTAAAAGCAAACCGAACCCCCCCTCGGGTTGGTTATACTAGGCGGCCAAAAACAAACACCCTCATATAACAACCTTTGATTTTAATTAACCCCAAAACATGTTAGATCTATGTTTAATTATCATGTTTTAATAAGAATAACAATAACATGTTCATGAAAATAATCAAAGATTTAAAAAGAATTAAAAAGAAAGGTTTAGAATGATATACCAATACGTAGCTTGGAAGAGGATGAACAAACACGGTTTATAGCAATGATTTTTAAGATCAAGATCAATCAACAACCACCTATGGTGGTCCTTAAGGTGGCGGCACAAAGAGACCAAGAGGAGGAGAGAAAAACCTTTTTAGGTTAAATGCTTATTTTCTTGAAATGTAAAAATGAAATGAATATTTACCATAACCCCCCCTTTCATGTAAAAAGTCAATGGGCTAAGCCCATTTATTTATGTGTGCCGTGGGTATGGGGCCCCACATGGGGTACCCGTACCTTTTCTCGTGTCCCGATGTTTCGTGTTCGTTCGTGGTTAAACGTGTTCGTGTTTAAAGTGTTTCTGTTTATTTTATCATGTAGTTTATCGTATTATTTACACTCGTAATTAAGTACTTACGTAATTATTTTAGTTCGTGTTTTAAAATGGTGATCATGATTTAATTATGTTCACGTGAAATATCTATTAACTGTTTATCATGAGTTTGTACGTAATCGATACTTATCATGTCATACACGTATGCACTTGCTTGATTATAAGCACATGAATGTGATCAATACTAAATAGGGTAAGTTTTAATCTAGGACGTACGATCTTAAGGGCACTATTCATGGTAAAAAGCATGCGGGTTTTACAGTGCAAACCGGTACCAGCCGGCCACTCAGCTGAATAGTTACATGAATCACGGTCATGAGAATGACCATCATGGAACTGACAGGCAGGACGATAGTAATCACTACTATGATAGCAACTATCCTAGAAATCGCAACCGCAACTCTGGCCACGGACGTGATCAGAAATACAAGGATTAGTAGTCCAACCGATCCGCCAATTCTGGCATAATAACCTTATATTGTGGTTATATTTGTTTCACATCTCGAGACACATGTCAAGACATCAATCAAGACACATGTCTCACGTATACTTTCTGAAGACACATGTCAAAACATCAGCCAAGACACATGTCTCACGTATACCTCCTGAAGACACATGTCAAGACACCAGTCAAGACATATGTCATGCTTATAGTTCCAAGAAACGAGTCAAGACACATGACTCACGTCCAACTATGGAACATTTCTAAGAAATTCAGGGTACCCTCCAAGGGTATATCCATTTTGTTGTGCCATGTATTAATCAGGCCACAAGAATTTCACTACCATTACCGGCACATCAGTGAGAACTGTCACGTTGCTGATGTCACTTTCATTCTTGTAACCATAAATCATTGATTCATGACCATGAAGGACGCCTTTCGTATTCCCACGTATACGAATGTTTTCCTTCAGCTTAGTGATGAGATCCAAGCTGCTAACGCATTTCCTCGGACAGACACGAGATGAATTTTATCCTAATTATGTACTATGAACAGCACACCATGCTACGATTCATAATTATGTACGGTAATGTTCAGGCTCCTGAATACATTCAGCTTGATTTTCCATCGGGAAAATCTGTACAAATTATCTATGCTTACAAGCATGTGCGTTGTTAGCCATGGTCGCTAAAATTTTCTAGCTTTCAGTAAGACACGAACACTTAAGTCCTTTTACGCATAACCAGTTGATTATTCCAAAGTCTTCCTATACATTCCAGAAGAATCTACAAGGAGAAGGATGGTACCATGAGATTATGTGTCGACTACCGTCGACTTAAACAAATCACCATTCATGACCATTATTCTCCTCCACGTATTGGCGACATGTCCAATCAACCGTATAGTGTTAATCACTTTTCCAAGATCGAACTCATGATCATGCTGCCAACAGTGACGAGTGAAAAAGCAGGACATGTCCATGACTGCTATTCGTACACGACTCGGTCATGCTAGATTTATGATTTTGAATTAGTCTCATCAATGCTCCAACGACATTATAAGAATGAGTTTCCATGAACTCATAGCAAATTCATCAGTGTTTTCATTGAGGATAACCTGATTTCCTCTAAGTTTAGAGAAGAACAGGAAGACCCTATCTGCACTATGTTGCAAATTCTATGACAAGAGAAATTCTACACTGGAATTTTTTTTTTGTTTTCCAATATCAATTTTGTTTGATTACAGTAACACACTGAATCACATGGGTTTCTATGGTTAATCTTACCATGACCCAGCTTATGCGTAAAAAAGAGAACCCTACACTACATTAGGTGTTCTAGGAAATCCTACGCTAGGAGAAGTCTAGATTTAGAGACTCAGAGTTTCGCAAACTCCTATGTATCAAGTTCTACGAAGCAAGATACAGTTACGTTCATATCTAGGTACCTGACATTCCAACAGGTTAAGATAGGACACCAACAAACTGGGATGGTTTTCATCATCTGAAATGGTGAATTGAAATGGGACAAGATCTCCACGGATTTTGGCTACCAGTTTAACGCAAACTCCGAAGAAGCATGATGCTATCTGGTTTATTGCAAACAGTTTGATCAAGTCTGCAGAATCCTTACATCCGCAAGGATTTCAGAACCAACAGATTGATCGGACATATTCCAGCCAAGGCTCATCCGATCACTTGGCAATTCCTTAGTTATCAGGACAGATAAATATTCATAATTAAGCTCCTTATTTACTTCACGCCTTGCTTTCGCGCTCGCGTTCATGACACTATTCACGTTCATGATCGTATTTTGGTTTACGATTTTACGTTCATTTCTTTTCTCATTATGGGTAGTTTGCAAGAACTTGAGAGACCAGACCCAAGTTTAGTATAACTCCCTATCCTCAGATTCACGTTTCTCGTCATAATCTATGTCTCACCTTCTAGCGTTTGTCGTTACCGCCATTATATTCTATGATCACGATATGTTTCACATGTCATGTTCATTCCACGTTCCTCATATCATGATCAAGATATGTTACACGTATCAGGGATCACGATATGTTTACTCATACTACACTCGCCATATCTCCACTTAGCACGTTCAAAATTTTTCACGTATCACGTTCAAAATTTTTCACGTACTACATTTCTATATGTCTCGTGCATCGTTGCTAGTTATCGGTTAAGTTGGATTGTTTTACACCATAATGTTTCAGTTACTCTTACACGTTATTTCTTATTCCCTCGATCGAATTTAGGGGATCTACCTTACGTTGATAACCAAGAACTTCTTCTTATTCCAAGTCAAGGTCAGGAGGACCAAGACTTATCATTCGTGTCAAGATCTTATGAAGGAACCGTTCCAAGAGGGAAGCCACTTGGAAACGGACAAGTTCATCCGGACTTCTTATCCGTTTTCTCTTATCAATTAGATATGTCCTTTCAGCCACGTCACGTTCCATGTCCTTTTAAGACATGTCACGTTCCGCGTTCTTTCTGCCAGGTCACCTGCACGTTAATTTATCATACATACCCTCTTAGTTTGATTCGGGTATGTTTCTCTTTTAGTTACGTTATCTATAATTCGGGGACGAATTATTCTTTTTAGGGGGGAAGAGTTGTAAAACCCGCATGCTTTTACCATGCATAGTACCCTTAGGATCGTACGTACTAGATTAAAACTTTCCTAATATAGCATGATTACGATTACGTGTTAGGAGTTTACGTATTACGTACGTGTTAGAACACGATAAGTATTTACTATGCACGATCACGTAATAATTATATAACGATAATTAATCACGAACATGCGATCATGAAATCATGAACGTAATTAAAACACGAACTATTATTAATTACGTATATATATTTATTACGAGCGTAATTAAATATATTAGGTCACGGTAATTATTTAACGAGAACACACAAAACGCGAACACAAATAAACACGAACAAACACGTAAAACACGAACACGAGAACACACTTATTAATTAGACACGGAAAATGATCAGGTTACCCCTTGTGGGCCCCATTCCCACGAAATTTAGGAGGGAGGATGGGCTTAGCCCATCAATTTTTACTAAAAAGGGGTTAAATATTTTTACACTACTCATTTTTAGTTTTACAGAAGATTTAGAAAAAAAAACCCTAAAACCCTCCTCCTTCTCCTCTTTGTGCCGCCACCTTAAGAACACCACTGGGAGGTGGTTTGTGATCTTGGATCTTGGAAATTAAGTTGGTGATCGTGTTTGTTCTTCATCCTTTTGATCCACGAATTCGGTAAATCCTTTTTAAACCTTTTCTTTTGATTTAATCTTTTTATAAATTATGAACATGAGATGTTTTTACAAAAACATAATAATTAAGCATAGATCTAACATGTTTTGGTGTTAAATAAAATCAAAAGGTTGTTTTTAAGGGGTGTTTGTTTTGGCCGCAGGCTGCAACCGAACCCGAATGGGTTTCGGTTTGCCAAGCCGACCACCACCAAGACCATATGGTCTTGGTTGGTGCGTGTGGGTCCCACGGCAGCAAGGTAAACACGGGGTACCCCGAGTTGGTTCGGGGTATGGTGTCGATTTCATGTCCGGTTCATGTTTTTAGCCTAGATCTGGTTCATGGTGTATGTTAGTTTTTTTTATGTTTATGAACTTATGTTAAAATTAAATTAATAAAATGATGTGATTAATTTAATAACATGACTTAGGTTATTTAATTTATTAATGATCATGCAATTATTTTGACCTAAGTATTTATATATTTAAGACTTATAATTAATTAATTATTTTAAAACCATGGATATAATTAATTAATTAACATGACTTAGGTTATATTATTAATATGTAATAATACATATTTTAACCTAAGTATTTAACTTATTTAATTAAAAACATGTTATACTTTAATTAAATATTATAACCTATAGTTTAATTAAGTTACATGAAATAATTATTAAACTATACAATATACCATATGACTTAGAAAATAATCATGAAAAACACTTAGGCTTATATACTTAGCTTATTTAACCAGCTTATTTCTAATTATGGAAACTTTCTATTTTTAGAAACTTAATTAAATAAGGCAGCTAATCTATTTATGGAAACCAGCTATTTTTAGAAACTTATTTATTTCAGGCAGCTAATCTAGTTATGGAAACTTATTTAATTAAGGCAGCTAATCTATTTATGGAAACTTTCTATTTTTAGAAACTTATGTATTTTAAGCAGTAAATCTATTTTTGGAAACTTTCTATTTTTGGAAACTTTCTATTTTTGGAAACTTTCTATTTTTGGTAACTTTCTATTTTTGGAAACTTTCTATTTTTGGAAACTTTCTATTTTTGGAAACTTTCTATTTTAGGAAACCTGCTATTTTTGGAAAGTTACTTATTATTACACAGTAAGTATAATAACACATGAAATACCAGAAATACTTAATCAGATTAACCAGAATATAAGATAAAACACAGTTTAAGGCTTTTAAACAGTAGAACATGGTAAGAACACATAAAATAAGCTAAGACATGACATAAAACCAGCTACGTATTTAGTAAGCAGATACTTATTCATGTATGTATTTATGTAGCACTAGTGATTCGGAAGTAGGATTCCTCTCAGTTCGTCTTCTTCGTTCACTGGACATAAGGTACGGATTTCCGTCCTTTCAGTATGGACATTCTTTCCTTATTAGGATTCCTCGTATGCAGCCAACTATTTTCCGGTAGTATAAGTTATGTGTTTGATTGCTTATGTTTAAATATGATTACCTATAGCCATATACATGCATGACCAGTTTCACCTAGTTATGGAGGTACCATAACCATAACATTAGAGGCACTGATGTTGTGACTTCACCACGGCGGAGTGATTGCTCATGGTGTCCCTTCAGCTTTTGGCCATTTATTTATATTTATCATGTGGGGCGTATGGGTGCATCCTAGTTACATGTTTTTATTCAGGATTACATGGTGAATGTGGTGTGTGCCTTGCATCCTTCACAAGGAGCTGATCCCTCCTACCCAAAAACCAGTATATTAAATTAGAGGCAGTCCCACTAATTTGCATGATGAGGTCACCCCTCCAAGTATTCATGCACGGTGGATTTTCATGACCTATATTGGCTAATGGTAAAATATGTTAAACAGTTTTCATAAGATAAACATAAGGCTTTTCAAACTATAAAACCAGTTTTATGAACATGTTCCAGGTTTTCCAAGACTTATACATTTCAGCTGCTATTAAATCTTTATTATGTTTTAGTCATTCATACTATGTCTATATCCGTGCACTGAGCGTTTTGCTCAGCCGTTACTTTCCTTTCCATGTCCCAAAACGGCAGGTACCCTAGGAGACACTCGAGCATTTGGAGGACGTGCATAGGATGGAAGCTGCTAGAGACTTCTTTTCCTTTTTCCTTCATATACTTATGCTTGTTTAGTCTTTCTTTCATTTCTTTTGCTTTATTTTGTTTTGGGCTTATGTTTGGGAACCGATGTTTGATTCCGGTTATCCCTATGGTCATGTAATGTTTTAGACATTTATCCTTGTATGCTTTGATGACACGCCATAATTACGCGTGACATTCCATTAATCAAAATGGGGTGTTACATATATCATTATCGTTTACACACCACCACAAATTCTATGTATGTACTAAACTATGATAACGACTATTAATAAATTATTTAAGTTTTTATATAGTTACTCTTGATAATAAGGCTAATACTTAAATGAACGTTTTCGTACTTATAAAAAAATATATTTATACTAAGGCTCGAAAAAGCTCGATAAGGGCTCGAGTCTAGCTATCAAAAGCTCGAGCTCGGCTCATTATATGTTTCGATCCATACTATTGGGCTTGGTCTCGGGCTTGAGCTCGATAAAAGCTCGGCTCGATCGAGTCGAGCTTGAGCTCGAGCTCGAATAGCTCGATAAAAGCTCGGCTCGTTTGCACCCCTACTTCTTATCATAAGCATGTTTGATGAAGTGATGCCTTATTTCAATATGCTTGGTTTTAGAGTGAAACACTGTATTTTTGACAATGCATATTGTGCTTTCATTATCAATGTAGATTTTAGTATTCATAAAATTGAAACCATAATCTAACAACTGGTTTTGAATCCAAAGTACTTGTCTACAACAATGAGCAACAGCCACATATTCAGCTTCACTAGTTGAAGTTGCAACAATTATTTGCTTCTTACATTGCCAAGAAATAAGTCTTCTTCCTAGAAATTGGCAACCTCCTGTTCTGGACTTTCTATCATGATTAGCTCCAGCATAATCACTATCTGAGTAAGCTTCCAAGTCAAAAGTTGACTCTCTAAGGTACCATAATCCCAAATTAGGTTGACCTTTGAGATACCTGAAAAACCTTTTCATAGCTTGTAGATGTGAAATTTTGGGATTGACTTGAAACCTTAAACAAGCACACACTGCAAATATAATATATGTCCTAGAAGCAATAAAATACATAAGTTAACCAATCATGGACCTTTATAAGTGAATATCTACATCTGCACCATGTTCATCTTTTAACAAAGACTTTGTTAATGCAAGTAATGCCTAAAAACATTATTAGTGTTAACTAATCTTTCTTAGTTTTGATCACAACAAACCATACAACACATTTAGTGTAAAACACAAAATGAATATTTAACTAACACTATCATCAAGGTAATAATCATATCACTAACCTTTCTTAATCATACTTAGTGATCATCAAAATGATTATTCTTAAAACTCACTTTTGTTAAAATGACAAAAGACTTTTTAATAAACTTTATTTTTTAGAAAATGTTTTATTAAAATGGAAAATGAAAATTTGAAAATAGCATATTCCAAATGCTGTTAGAATATCCTTTGAAGGCTTCAAATACCTCAGATATTCCTACCCCACTAAAAGACAAAAAACAGAGCGTACTCTAGTGGCGGTACCTTAAGTACCTACGCGGTTCCTTAGCGATATGGAACCGCGGGGCGAGATAAGGTACCGCGCACAGTAGCCGTTATAGATCCGTTATAATTTCTCTCCTTTAAATAGTGGGTCAAATCTCATTTTCCAGCAAGCCTCTTGGATGTTTTTCTCAGCCCTCTTTCTATTTTCTATAGCATAATCATTAGTAAATGATCACTTAAATTGTTAAGGATGTTTACATATGATTATCCTCTTGATTC
The DNA here is from genome assembly GCA_025667525.1 of Glebionis coronaria. Taxonomy (NCBI): domain Eukaryota; kingdom Viridiplantae; phylum Streptophyta; class Magnoliopsida; order Asterales; family Asteraceae; genus Glebionis; species Glebionis coronaria. Next base: position 45,306 of record JANFOE010002745.1, read on the forward strand.
CCTCCTTACCTTGTCCAATGAGAAGATCACTCACTCACTAGTGTTGTGATAAAGATGAATCTATGAGCTAGTCATATTCATCATGATACCTTTTATGTTTTAGGTCAATCCAATGTATTTATGAATACTTGGACTAGTTGTGTTCATCCAAGTTATTTGTGAATACTTGGATTTGTTGTGTACATCCATTGCATATGTGTTTGCTTGGATTTGTGTTGTGTAAATCCAAGCTACATGTGTGTACTTGGATAAGTCTAGTTGAGTTGTAATAGATTTGATTAGGAGTTCTCACTAAACTATAAAGTGATGTGGTTGTGTCTTGTGAGTTCTCACTAAACTATAAAGTGACTAGTAGTTGTGTTGTGTGAAGTTCTCACTTAGCTTCAAAGTGAAGAGTCATGAAGATTGGTTCTAGCTTTGGATTAGAACTCGACATCTAGCCTTGTGTCGTAAAATGGTGAAGTAGGCAACGTCGTGAAGATTGGTTCTACCTTAAGATTAGAACTCGACATCTAGCCTTGTGTCGTTAAATTGTGAAGTAGGCAACGTTGTGTAGATTGGTCTTAGCTAAAGATTAGGTCTCGACATTTAGCTTAGTGTCAGAAAATAATGTAAGCAATGATGTAAGGTTTTCTCCGCCGAGAAGGGAGCTTGTGGATATAGTGGAAATCTCGAGTAAGTGTACTCGAGGAGTGGAGTAGAAACGAGGATAGAGCCTCGTTGCTATAAATCTTGGTGTCTTCCCACTAGGTTGTCTCCTTCCTTACTCTTTACTTATTTCATTATCATTACACTTACCTATTATCTTTGCTAGTGCATTTGAATTGAACCTAATCATTATGCAACTTAGCTTCAAGTAAAAGATACTTTTGATACAAACCAAATTGAAAGTAACTTTAATTTGGTCACCAATCGAAGAGAAACTATTCAACCCCCCCCCCACCCCCCTTCTAGTTTCTACAATTGGTATCAGAGCGATGGTCACTCAAGATCTTTGAAGTATATTGTACATTGAAACTTGGATCGATCCATTGTCTCCTCAAATTAGAAGGTCAAGTTGTACTAAAGTTTCTCTTTGGTCAAAACTATTTTGTTCTTGTAAAATAGGTCCTTTAATTGATAATATTGCATCCCACTAAAGATTAGTAGCCTTTATGCATTTTAGATATACTCTTGAAATGTATCTACTAGTTTGCATCTTGCTTTGTGTAGGTACTCATAAAGATCAATCACTTAATTGGTTGTGGATTGAGTTACTTGCACTTGTAGAAGACACATCTTCATTGATCTTTAACTTCTTTGAATGATGATACCAAGATGATCGAGAATGATACTAGTCCTTGAAGACTTAGTACTCATCATAGTCATTGTTGGGCATAGCATTGATTCCTTCATGGATTGCTCTTTGTGACCAAGTGATACTTTGTTTTGTATGGGTTCAATTTTATTCTCGGTATCCTCTCGAATTGATCTTAGCTCTTAGTGGAACGATTTGTTCTTGGTTAGTAACAAGGTGTTGGTTTGTTTATGTTTATCTATTTTAAACTAATGAAAAGAAGTTAAGTGTCGAAGAGTAAAATCAAAGACTTGAAAGTTTAAACTAAAAAGGCAAGTTAAAAGTAAATGCTTGAAAACTTAAAGATTATATTAGAGAAAAATAAGTGAACACTTGATAAAAACTAACACTTGGAAAATTTTGTGAAAAATAAGAACTATTAGAAAAGTACTAAAAGAAAGTAAGAACGGAGAACAGCAAACAACTCAATCGAAATAATGGAAAAATGCACTAAATCGAAATATATTCCGATCTACTGATCGGAATATAGGCAAGTACCGGTAATCGGAATATGAATTGGACCAATCGGAATATGACAAAAATAAGCTCAATCGGAATAATCAAAATTTTCATCAATCGGAATATCTGAAACTTGCATCAATCAGAATATATAAAATGGACAAATCGGAATATGGACAAAAATAAAGCAATCGGAATACACTAACACCCACCGTCGGAATATGAGACTATCACCAATCTGAATATTAAAACCCTTTTCCGATCGGTCGATCGGAATAAGGGGGGGGGGGGGGGCTTTGGTCGGAAAACTCAATCGGAAAAGGGCTTTGCCCTTTCCGAAATTGGTGCTAAACCGAGGCTAAAAGCAAGGAGATAAGCTTATGGAATAAGCTAACTCCCAAAACTAACTCGAATCCAATAAAATACTGATCAAATAAGCACTTAAAAACAACTTATCTAACTTCAAATAAGCAAAATCATAAATCAAATGATAAAAAGATGAACTTTTTATAAAAAAAACTTTAAAAAGTAAATAAGCTAAATCAACAAATAAACCAATAAGAACAAGGATCAGCAAAGCTTATTTATGTAGAAACTTAAGGAAACATAAAAAGTAATCAACTTTTTAAAGAGCACAAATCATTGATGAACAACACGGATCATACGAGATTTGTACCAAAATCAATCAAAGTAAAAGATAGGAAGGATGAGATTAAAGATTAAAAGATAAAAACTTGAACTTGATTAATGAAAAATACTACAAAGTTTTGATCTTGAAATAGAAAAGATGAAATCTAGTGAGAGAAAGTTTAGAACTTTCTCTCTCTAAAACTAGAGAGAATGAAAAATTAAACTAAAAACTAACTAAGTGTGTGAAATTTGTGAAGTAAGGGCCTTTATATAGGCGTGAGTATGGTGGTGGTGGGCTTGTAAATGGGCTTTGGTTTGGGCTCCTTTTTCTTCTTCCTTCTTTAGTCTTCTCGTCTCTTTTAAATAAACGTTTCTGACTTGGATTGAGGAAGTGTGAGGTGAATAATTCCAACTCGTCTTATAATCTTTTATTTAATAGACTCGAGTTCTTCGACATATATGAATCTTCCATCTTTGGCTCTATTCTTCAATAAATCTTCAAATAGGCACAATGACTTCAAATCTTTTGCATCTCTTGGACAATAGACTTTGCCTTGAGTCTTTTTCCTTGATAAAGCCCGTGCAATCCCATGTTTTCTTCAATATTTATCCGGGTCGACTCTGAAAACACAATAAACACAAAAACCACGCATAATTCCAAACAAAATGATATTAAATACGTGTTTTGGTCTTGTTTTATCCAGAATTAAGTGGTAAAAGGATGGGTGTTTTCACACCTATCAAATCCCCTACACTTAACCATTGCCCATGCCCTCATGCAAATGCTTAGTGACAAGAGCACATTTACACTTTTCTCATAATCAATCAACCTTGGCCTTATTAATTATGCCTACTAAACAAAAATGAAAGTACTAAGAGAAATTAAAACTTTAAAGTAAACTAAAGGATGGAAAATAGCTATGTGGAAATAACTTGCAAAGGGATCGAGGACTTACATTAGGGCTTCGGTGCTGCGACGATTTATCACCCTCAAGTTTCACGTTCCCCAAACTAAGCTTAAAAACGAGATCATTGTTATTATAAGTTAGCAGTTCAAACACTCACACACATGGCTTAATTAAATGCTTAGACTCCCTTATTCCTAGGTGTATCTCTTATATTTTATTTTTGTCTTAAAACGATCATGAAGATGCATTTTTGGACTTATTTCGATAGTTAGTTAGGCTGAAAGCAAAGTAGGACGATTTGATCAATAGTTAGCTAAAGGACAAAATCTCTTAAAACTGCTTCTCGGGATATCAAAAAGTTCATATCTTGGCATAACTCGGTTCACGATTTGAGACGTTTCTCGGGCCGATATTTGGCATGTACTTCATACTTCATATCTTCGAGAGACGTTCTTGAGATAATGGTCTTCTCATCATAATAGAGTTTCTTCACTTGGAGACTTTTGAGGGGTACTCCAACTTTGTTGACCACGACTTCATGATTATTTCTTCAATCTCTAATTGGGATTTTGAGATACAACGATCTGCCTCCTTTTCGGACTTGGATCTATTTATCCTCATACCTTGTTATGGTCTTTTCGGATAGACTTCTCCATGATCTTTATGGGAGTTGATTGCTTTTCGTCGTGAGTCTTGATCCTTCATATTGATTTTGGGAATAATGCTTTTCACATCACTTTGGATCTTCAGCAATAAAATTGAATCCTCATGCCTTGTTAGGGCCTTTTCGGACTCGCCAATCTTCGCGCCCCGCTTCATAAGTTATGCCTTGGCTATGAACTCTTATCATTACCGAGCAACTTTTAAACGATCTTGGGCTAGAAGCTAAGTAACTTTTCAAATCGTACGACCTTACTTATTGCAGATAAATTATTAGCAAGTGATGGGAGAATAGGCAAATAATTACACCAAGTGAGCTTGTGCGAGAATACCGACTTATAATTGACTCTATCCTTTCTCGTCCTTCACAATTTAAAATCTCAAGTAATGAGACTCGTGGATACTTAGCCTAATAAACCAATTAAGGTCTACATGGTTAAGGATACTAGCTAGAATAAACTTGGATAAGTCTATTCGGGTTGAGTCAAAATAATCGCAACGGGCCTAATATGTCAAAGATTTCTAAACTAGCTACACCACTTTATTAATATTTTTGACTTTTAAACAGGATATATACATATGAAAAGCAACGATAAAAATTTAAAAAATTACGACTAAATGGCCAAAGTTAATAAAAAAATTTGAAAAATGTTGAAAAATAGGATTTTCTGGTTAAATGAAGGCATTTTCATGGAAAAGTCCACTTAAAACTTCGATAGAAGTCCCCCCCTACACTTAAGATAAACATTGTCCTCAATGTTTAAGCATGTGGGAAAAGTTTCCCCTACACTTATGACATTGTGCACGTTGGTTAACTCAAGTTAAGGAAGAGACGACTAAAGTGATCAATTTAAAATGTGAGTATGAAGAAAATTGAATCACGATAGTTGAGAGATAGAACCGGATTTTGGATAACACAGGAGCACGGTTCTTCAAAGATTCCAAGAGTGCACTTATCCTTGTAATCACATCACCACACAAAGACAAACACGTATAGAAGTCCCCCTACACTTAGGAGGTTAAAACATAAAGGATAGATACTCGGGTTTCCTCCCGAGGAGCGCTTGTTTTTGATAACCGAGTCACGAGCCTGACTCGACCCAAAATTAGTTCATGGGGAACGTGGTGAGGGATGGAATCACCTCCTGAGAGGTGTCCTCACCTAAGTACAACTTCACTCGTTGGCCATTCACCTTAGAATTTGGTCCATCAGGTTGAGCGAGCTCGAGAGTACCATATGGAAAAATTTGGGCAATGGTGAATGGGCCAGACCAACGAGATTTGAGCTTTCCCGAGAAGATTTTCAACCGAGAGTTAAAAAGTAAGACTTTGTCTCCAACATGGAACTCTCGGTTTTTGATCTTGGAGTCGTGAATGAGCTTAGTTCTTTCCTTATAGATCAAAGAATTTTCATAAGCCTCATTACGGAGTTCATTGAGCTCATTGAGTTGGATCTTCCACGGCAAAGATAATAAGCACGTGGAAGAGATACTTCCACGGCGAAAATAAGAAGCACGTGGAAGAGATTCTTCCACGGCAAAAATAATGAACACGTGGAAGAGATACTTCCACGACGAAAATAATGAGCACGTGAAAGAGACACTTCCACGACGAAAATAATGAGCAGGTGGAAGAGATACTTCCACGACGAAGATAATGAGCACGTGGAAGAGATACTTCCAAGGCGAAAATAATGAGCACGTGGAAGAGATACTTCCACGGAGAAGATAAGAAGCACGTGGAAGAATACTTCCACGGCGAAAATAATGAACACGTGGAAGAGATACTTCCACGACGAAAATAATGAGCACGTGAAAGAGACACTTCCACGACGAAAATAATGAGCACGTGGAAGAGATACTTCCACGACGAAGATAATGAGCACGTGGAAGAGATACTTCCAAGGCGAAAATAATGAGCACGTGGAAGAGATACTTCCACGGCGAAGATAAGAAGCACGTGGAAGAATACTTCCACGACAAAGATAATAAGCACGTGGAAGAGATACTTCCACGGCGAAAATAAGAAGCACGTGGAAGAGATTCTTCCACGGCGAAAATAATGAGCACGTGGAAGAGATACTTCCACGGCGAAAATAATGAGCACGTGGAAGAGATACTTCCACAACGAAGATAATAAGCACGTGGAAGAGACACTTCCACGACGAAGATAAGAAGCACGTGGAAGAGATACTTCCACGGAGAAAATAAGAAGCACGTGGAAGAGATACTTCCACGGCGAAAATAATGAGCACGTGGAAGAGATACTTCCACGGCGAAAATAATGAGCACGTGGTAGAGATACTTCCACGACGAAGATAATGAGCACGTGGAAGAGATACTTCCACGGAGAAGATAAGAAGCACGTGGAAGAATACTTCCACGACAAAGATAATAAGCACGTGGAAGAGATACTTCCACGGCGAAAATAAGAAGCACGTGGAAGAGATTCTTCCACGGCGAAAATAATGAGCACGTGGCTGAGATACTTCCACGGCTAAAATAATGAGCACGTGGAAGAGATACTTCCATGGAGAAAATAATGAGCACGTGGAAGAGATATTTCCACGAAAAAGATAATGAGCACGTGGAAGAGATACTTCCACGTCGAAAATAATGAGCACGTGGAAGAGATACTTCCACGACGAAGATAAGAAGCACGTGGAAGAATACTTCCACGGCAAAGATAATAAGCACGTGGAAGAGATACTTCCACGGCGAAAATAAGAAGCACGTGGAAGAGATTCTTCCACGGTGAAAATAATGAGCACGTGGAAGAGATACTTCCACGGCGAAAATAATGAGCACGTGTAAGAGATACTTCCACGGCGAAGATAAGAAGCACGTGGAAGAATACTTCCACGACAAAGATAATAAGCACGTGGAAGAGATACTTCCACGACGAAAGTAAGAAGCACGTGAAAGAGATTCTTCCACGGCGAAAATAATGAGCACGTGGAAGAGATACATCCATGACGAAAATAATGAGCACGTGGAAGAGATACTTCCACGGCGAAAATAATGAGCACGTGGAAGAGATACTTCCACGACGAATATAATGAGCACGTGGAAGAGATACTTTCAAGGCGAAAATAATGAGCACGTGGAAGAGATACTTCCACGGAGAAGATAAAAAGTACGTGGATGAATACTTCCACGGCAAAGATAATAAGCACGTGGAAGAGATACTTCCACAGCGAAAATAATGAGCACGTGGAAGAGATACTTCCACGGCGAAGATAATAAGCACGTGGAAGAGACACTTCCACGGAGAAGATAAGAAGCACGTGGAAGAGATACTTCCACGGCGAAAATAATGAGCACGTGGAAGAGATACTTCGGCGGCAAAAATAATTAGCACGTGGAAGAGATACTTCCACGACGAAGATAATGAGCACGTGGAAGAGACACTTCCACGACGAAGATAAAAAGCACGTGGAAGAGAACTTCCACGGCGAAAATAAGAAGCAATTGGAAGAGATACTTCCACGGCAAAAATAATGAGCACGTGGAAGAGATACTTCCACGGCGAAAATAATGAGCACATGGTAGAGATACTTCCACGACGAAGATAATGAGCACGTGGAAGAGATACTTCCACGGCGAACATAATGAGCACGTGGAAGAGATACTTCCACGGCGAAGATAAGAAGCACGTGGAAGAATACTTCCATGGCAAAGATAATAAGCACGTGGAAGAGATACTTCCACGGCGAAAAAATTTAGCACGTGGAAGAGATACTTCGACGGCGAAAATAATGAGCACGTGGAAGAGATACTTCCACGACGAAGATAATGAGCACGTGGAAGAGACACTTCCACGGCGAAGATAAGAAGCACGTGGAAGAGATTCTTCCACGGCGAAAATAATGAGCACGTGGAAGAGATACTTCCACGGCGAAAATAATGAGCACGTGGAAGAGATACTTCCACGACGAAAATAATGAGCACGTGGAAGAGATATTTCCACGACAAAGATAATGAGCACGTGGAAGAGATACTTCCACGGTGAAAATAATGAGCACGTGGAAGAGATACTTCCACGGCGAAGATAAGAAGCACGTGGAAGAATACTTCCACGACAAAGATAATAAGAACGTGGAAGAGATACATCCACGGCGAAAATAAGAAGCACATGGAAGAGATTCTTCCACGGCGAAAATAATGAGCACGTGGAAGAGATACTTCCACGGCGAAAATAATGAGCACGTGGAAGAGATACTTCCACGACGAAAATAATGAGCACGTGGAAGAGATACTTCCACGACGAAGATAATGAGCACGTGGAAGAGATACTTGCAAATCGAAAATAATGAGCACGTGGAAGAGATACTTCCACGACGAAGATAAGAAGCACGTGGAAGAATACTTCCACGACAAAGATAATAAGCACGTGGAAGAGATACTTCCACGGCGAAAATAATGAGCACGTGGAAGAGATACTTCCACAGCGAAGATAATAAGCACGTGGAAGAGACACTTCCACGGCGAAGATAAGAAGCATGTGGAAGAGATACTTCCACGGCGAAAATAATGAGAACGTGGAAGAGATACTTCGACGGTGAAAATAATGAGCACGTGGAAGAGATACTTCCACGACGAAGATAATGAGCACGTGGAAGAGACACTTCCACGACGAAGATAAGAAGCACGTGGAAGAGATACTTCCACGGCGAAAATAATGAGCACGTGGAAGAGATACTTCCACGGCGAAGATAATAAGCACGTGGAAGAGACACTTCCACGGAGAAGATAAGAAGCACGTGGAAGAGATACTTCCACGGCGAAAATAATGAGCACGTGGAAGAGATACTTCGACGGCGAAGAGATACTTAGCACGTGGAAGAGATACTTCCACGACGAAGATAATGAGCACATGGTAGAGATACTTCCACAACGAAGATAATGAGCACGTGGAAGAGATACTTCCACGACGAACATAATGAGCACGTGGAAGAGATACTTCCATGGCGAAGATAAGAAGCACGTGTAAGAATACTTCCACGGCAAAGATAATAAGCACGTGGAAGAGATACTTCCACGGCGAAAAAAAATGATCACGTGGAAGAGATACTTCGACGGCGAAAATAATGAGCACGTGGAAGAGATACTTCCACGACGAAGATAATGAGCACGTGGAAGAGACACTTCCACGGCGAAGATAAGAAGCACGTGGAAGAGATTCTTCCACGGCGAAAATAATGAGCACGTGGAAGAGATACTTCCACGTGGAAGAGATACTTCCACGGCGAAAATAATGAGCACGTGGAAGAGATACTTCCACGGCGAAAATAATGAGCACGTGGAAGAGATATTTCCACGACAAAGATAATGAGCACGTGGAAGAGATACTTCCACGATGAAAATAATGAGCACGTGGAAGAGATACTTCCACGGCGAAGATAAGAAGCACGTGGAAGAATACTTCCACGGCAAAGATAATAAGCACGTGGAAGAGATACTTCCGCGACGAAAATAAGAAGCACGTGGAAGAGATTCTTCAACGGCGAAAATAATGAGCACGTGGAAGAGATACTTCCACGGCGAAAATAATGAGCACGTGGAAGAGATATTTCCACGACGAAAATAATGAGCACGTGGAAGAGATACTTCCACGACGAAGATAATGAGGCACGTGGAAGAGATACTTCCAAGGCGAAAATAATGAGCACGTGGAAGAGATACTTCCACGGCGAAGATAAGAAGCACGTGGAAGAATACTTCAACGACAAAGATAATAAGCACGTGGAAGAGATACTTCCACGACGAAAATAATGAGCACGTGGAAGAGATACTTCCACAGCGAAGATAATAAGCACGTGGAAGAGACACTTCCACGGCGAAGATAAGAAGCACGTGGAAGAGATACTTCTACGGCGAAAATAATGAGCACGTGGAAGAGATACTTCGACGGCGAAAATAATGAGCACGTGGAAGAGATACTTCCACGACGAAGATAATGAGCACGTGGAAGAGACACTTCCACGGCGAAGATAAGAAGCACGTGGAAGAGATACTTCCACAACGAAAATAATGAGCACGTGGAAGAGATACTTCCACGGCGAAGATAATAAGCACGTGGAAGAGACACTTCCATGGAGAAGATAAGAAGCACGTGAAAGAGATACTTCCACGACGAAAATAATGAGCACGTGGAAGAGATACTTCGACGGCGAAAATAATGAGCACGTGGAAGAGATACTTCCACGACGAAGATAATGAGCACGTGGAAGAGACACTTCCACGACGAAGATAAGAAGCACGTGGAAGAGATACTTCCACGGCGAAAATAAGAAGCATGTGGAAGAGATACTTCCACGGAGAAAATAATGAGCACGTGGAAGAGATACTTCCACGGCGAAAATAATGAGCACGTGGTAGAGATACTTCCACGACGAAGATAATGAGCATGTGGAAGAGATACTTCCACGGCGAAAATAATGAGCACGTGGAAGAGATACTTCCACGGCGAAAATAATGAGCACGTGGAAGAGATACTTCCACGACGAAAATAATGAGCACGTGGAAGAGATACTTCCACGACGAAGATAATGACACGTGGAAGAGATTCTTCCAAGGCGAAAATAATGAGCACGTGGAAGATTTACTTCCACGGCGAAGATAAGAAGCATGTGGAAGAGATACTTCCACGGCGAAAATAATGAGAACGTGGAAGAGATACTTCGACGGCGAAAATAATGAGCACGTAGAAGAGATACTTCCACGACGAAGATAATGAGCACGTGGAAGAGACACTTCCACGACGAAGATAAGAAGCATGTGGAAGAGATACTTCCACGGCGAAAATAATGAGCACGTGGAAGAGATACTTCCACGGCGAAGATAATAAGCACGTGGAAGAGACACTTCCACGGAGAAGATAAGAAGCACGTGGAAGAGATACTTCCACGGCGAAAATAATGAGCACGTGGAAGAGATACTTCGACGGCGAAGAGATACTTAGCACGTGGAAGAGATACTTCCACGACGAAGATAATGAGCACATGGTAGAGATACTTCCACAACGAAGATAATGAGCACGTGGAAGAGATACTTCCACGACGAACATAATGAGCACGTGGAAGAGATACTTCCATGGCGAAGATAAGAAGCACGTGTAAGAATACTTCCACGGCAAAGATAATAAGCACGTGGAAGAGATACTTCCACGGCAAAAAAAATGAGCACGTGGAAGAGATACTTCGACGGCGAAAATAATGAGCACGTGGAAGAGATACTTCCACGACGAAGATAATGAGCACGTGGAAGAGACACTTCCACGGCGAAGATAAGAAGCACGTGGAAGAGATTCTTCCACGGCGAAAATAATGAGCACGTGGAAGAGATACTTCCACGGCGAAAATAATGAGCACGTGGAAGAGATACTTCCACGGCGAAAATAATGAGCACGTGGAAGAGATATTTCCACGACAAAGATAATGAGCACGTGGAAGAGATACTTCCACGACGAAAATAATGAGCACGTGGAAGAGATACTTCCACGGCGAAGATAAGAAGCACGTGGAAGAATACTTCCACGGCAAAGATAATAAGCACGTGGAAGAGATACTTCCACGACGAAAATAAGAAGCACGTGGAAGAGATTCTTCAACGGCGAAAATAATGAGCACGTGGAAGAGATACTTCCACGGCGAAAAGAATGAGCACGTGGAAGAGATATTTCCACGACGAAAATAATGAGCACGTGGAAGAGATACTTCCACGACGAAGATAATGAGCACGTGGAAGAGATACTTCCAAGGCGAAAATAATGAGCACGTGGAAGAGATACTTCCACGGCGAAGATAAGAAGCACGTGGAAGAATACTTCAACGACAAAGATAATAAGCACGTGGAAGAGATACTTCCACGACGAAAATAATGAGCACGTGGAAGAGATACTTCCACAGCGAAGATAATAAGCACGTGGAAGAGACACTTCCACGGCGAAGATAAGAAGCACGTGGAAGAGATACTTCCACGGCGAAAATAATGAGCACGTGGAAGAGATACTTCGACGGCGAAAATAATGAGCACGTGGAAGAGATACTTCCACGACGAAGATAATGAGCACGTGGAAGAGACACTTCCACGGCGAAGATAAGAAGCACGTGGAAGAGATACTTCCACAACGAAAATAATGAGCACGTGGAAGAGATACTTCCACGGCGAAGATAATAAGCACGTGGAAGAGACACTTCCACGGAGAAGATAAGAAGCACGTGAAAGAGATACTTCCACGACGAAAATAATGAGCACGTGGAAGAGATACTTCGACGGCGAAAATAATGAGCACGTGGAAGAGATACTTCCACGACGAAGATAATGAGCACGTGGAAGAGACACTTCCACGACGAAGATAAGAAGCACGTGGAAGAGATACTTCCACGGCGAAAATAAGAAGCATGTGGAAGAGATACTTCCACGGAGAAAATAATGAGCACGTGGAAGAGATACTTCCACGGCAAAAATAATGAGCACGTGGTAGAGATACTTCCACGACGAAGATAATGAGCACGTGGAAGAGATACTTCCACGGCGAAAATAATGAGCACGTGGAAGAGATACTTCCACGGCGAAAATAATGAGCACGTGGAAGAGATACTTCCACGACGAAAATAATGAGCACGTGGAAGAGATACTTCCACGACGAAGATAATGACACGTGGAAGAGATTCTTCCAAGGCGAAAATAATGAGCACGTGGAAGATTTACTTCCACGGCGGAGATAAGAAGCACGTGGAAAAATACTTCCACGACAAAGATAATAAGCACGTGGAACAGATACTTCCACGGCGAAAATAATGAGCAAGTGGAAGAGATACTTCCACAGCGAAGATAATAAGCACGTGGAAGATACCCTTCCACGGCGAAGATAAAAAGCACGTGGAAGAGATACTTCCACGGCGAAAATAATGAGCACGTGGAAGAGATACTTCGACGGCGAAAATAATGAGCACGTGGAAGAGATAATTCCACGACGAAGATAATGAGCACGTGGAAGAGACACTTCCACAGCGAAGATAAGAAGCACGTGGAAGAGATTCTTCCACGGCGAAAATAATGAGCACGTGGAAGAGATACTTCCACGGCGAAAATAATGAGCACATGGAAGAGATACTTCCACGGCGAAAATAATGAGCACGTGGAAGAAATATTTCCACGACAAAGATAATGAGCACGTGGAAGAGATACTTCCAGGGTGAAAATAATGAGCACGTGGAAGAGATACTTCCACGGCGAAGATAAGAAGCACGTGGAAGAATACTTCCATGGAAAAGATAATAAGCACGTGGAAGAGATACTTCCACGGCGAAAATAAGAAGCACGTGGAAGAGATTCTTCCACGGCGAAAATAATGAGCACGTGGAAGAGATACTTCCACGGCGAAAATAATGAGCACGTGGAAGAGATACTTCCACGACGAAAATAATGAGCACGTGGAAGAGATACTTCCACGACGAAGATAATGAGCACGTGGAAGAGATACTTCCAAGGCGAAAATAAAGAGCACGTGGAAGAGATACTTCCACGGTGAAGATAAGAAGCACGTGGAAGAATTCTTCCACGACAAAGATAATAAGCACGTGGAAGAGATACTTCCACGGCGAAAATAATGAGAACGTGGAAGAGATACTTCCACAGCGAAGATAATAAGCACGTGGAAGAGACACTTCCACGACGAAGATAAGAAGCACGTGGAAGAGATACTTCCACGGCAAAAATAATGAGCACGTGGAAGAGATACTTCGACGGCGAAAATAATTAGCACGTGGAAGAGATACTTCCACAACGAAGATAATGAGCACGTGGAAGAAACACTTCCACGGCGAAGATAAGAAGCACGTGGAAGAGATTCTTCCACGGCGAAAATAATGAGCACGTGGAAGAGATACTTCCACGGCGAAAATAATGAGCACGTGGAAGAGATACTTCCACGGCGAAAATAATGAGCACGTGGTAGAGATACTTCCACGACGAAGATAATGAGCACGTGGAAGAGATACTTCCACGGCGAAAATAATGAGCAAGTGGAAGAGATACTTCCACGGCGAAGATAAGAAGCACGTGGAAGAATACTTACACGACAAAGATAATAAGCACGTGGAAGAGATACTTCAACGGCGAAAATAAGAAGCACGTGGAAGAGATTCTTCCACGGTGAAAATAATGAGCACGTGGAAGAGATACTTACACGGCGAAAATAATGAGCACGTGGAAGAGATACTTCCACGACGAAAATAATGAGCATGTGGAGGAGATACTTCCACGACGAAGATAATGAGCACGTGGAAGAGATACTTCCAAGGCGAAAATAATGAGCACGGGGAAGAGATACTTCCACGGTGAAGATAAGAAGCACGTGGAAGAATACTTCCACGGCAAAGATAATAAGCACGTCGAAGAGATACTTCCACGGCGAAAATAATGAGCACGTGGAAGAGATACTTCCACAGCGAAGATAATAAGCACGTGGAAGAGACACTTCCACGACTAAGAAAAGAAGCACGTGGAAGAGATACTTCCACGGCGAAAAAAATGAGCACGTGGAAGAGATACTTCGACGGCGAAAATATTGAGCACGTGGAAGAGATACTTCCACGACGAAGATAATGAGCACGTGGAAGAGACACTTCCACGGCGAAGATAAGAAGCACGTGGAAGAGATACTTCCACGGCGAAGATAAGAAGCACGTGGAAGAATACTTCCATGGAAAAGATAATAAGCACGTGGAAGAGATACTTCCACGGCGAAAATAAGAAGCACGTGGAAGAGATTCTTCCACGGCGAAAATAATGAGCACGTGGAAGAGATACTTCCACGGCGAAAATAATGAGCACGTGGAAGAGATACTTCCACGACGAAAATAATGAGCACGTGGAAGAGATACTTCCACAACGAAGATAATGAGCACGTGGAAGAGATACTTCCAAGGCGAAAATAAAGAGCACGTGGAAGAGATACTTCCACGGTGAAGATAAGAAGCACGTCGAAGAATTCTTCCACGGCAAAGATAATAAGCACGTGGAAGAGATACTTCCACGGCGCAAATAATGAGAACGTGGAAGAGATACTTCCACAGCGAAGATAATAAGCACGTGGAAGAGACACTTCCACGACGAAGATAAGAAGCACGTGGAAGAGATACTTCCACGGCAAAAATAATGAGCACGTGGAAGAGATACTTCGACGGCGAAAATACTGAGCACGTGGAAGAGATACTTCCACAACGAAGATAATGAGCACGTGGAAGAAACACTTCCACGGCGAAGATAAGAAGCACGTGGAAGAGATTCTTCCACGGAGAAAATAATGAGCACGTGGAAGAGATACTTCCACGGCAAAAATAATGAGCACGTGGAAGAGATACTTCCACGGCGAAAATAATGAGCACGTGGTAGAGATACTTCCACGACGAAGATAATGAGCACGTGGAAGAGATACTTCCACGGCGAAAATAATGAGCAAGTGGAAGAGATACTTCCACGGCGAAGATAAGAAGCACGTGGAAGAATACTTACACGACAAAGATAATAAGCACGTGGAAGAGATACTTCAACGGCGAAAATAAGAAGCACGTGGAATAGATTCTTCCACGGTGAAAATAATGAGCACGTGGAAGAGATACTTACACGGCAAAAATAATGAGCACGTGGAAGAGATACTTCCACGACGAAAATAATGAGCATGTGGAAGAGATACTTCCACGACGAAGATAATGAGCACGTGGAAGAGATACTTCCAAGGCGAAAATAATGAGCACGGGGAAGAGATACTTCCACGGTGAAGATAAGAAGCACGTGGAAGAATACTTCCACGGCAAAGATAATAAGCACGTCGAAGAGATACTTCCACGGCGAAAATAATGAGCACGTGGAAGAGATACTTCGACGGCGAAGAGATACTTAGCACGTGGAAGAGATACTTCCACGATGAAGATAATGAGCACATGGTAGAGATACTTCCACAACGAAGATAATGAGCACGTGGAAGAGATACTTCCACGACGAACATAATGAGCACGTGGAAGAGATACTTCCATGGCGAAGATAAGAAGCACGTGTAAGAATACTTCCACGGCAAAGATAATAAGCACGTGGAAGAGATACTTCCACGGCAAAAAAAATGAGCACGTGGAAGAGATACTTTGACGGCGAAAATAATGAGCACGTGGAAGAGATACTTCCACGACGAAGATAATGAGCACGTGGAAGAGACACTTCCACGGCGAAGATAAGAAGCACGTGGAAGAGATTCTTCCACGGCGAAAATAATGAGCACGTGGAAGAGATACTTCCACGGCGAAAATAATGAGCACGTGGAAGAGATAATTCCACGGCGAAAATAATGAGCACGTGGAAGAGATATTTCCACGACAAAGATAATGAGCACGTGGAAGAGATACTTCCACGACGAAAATAATGAGCACGTGGAAGAGATACTTCCACGGCGAAGATAAGAAGCACGTGGAAGAATACTTCCACGGCAAAGACAATAAGCACGTGGAAGAGATACTTCCACGACGAAAATAAGAAGCACGTGGAAGAGATTCTTCAACGGCGAAAATAATGAGCACGTGGAAGAGATACTTCCACGGCGAAAATAATGAGCACGTGGAAGAGATATTTCCACGACGAAAATAATGAGCACGTGGAAGAGATACTTCCACGACGAAGATAATGAGCACGTGGAAGAGATACTTCCAAGGCGAAAATAATGAGCACGTGGAAGAGATACTTCCACGGCGAAGATAAGAAGCACGTGGAAGAATACTTCAACGACAAAGATAATAAGCACGTGGAAGAGATACTTCCACGACGAAAATAATGAGCATGTGGAAGAGATACTTCCACAGCGAAGATAATAAGCACGTGGAAGAGACACTTCCACGGCGAAGATAAGAAGCACGTGGAAGAGATACTTCCACGGCGAAAATAATGAGCACGTGGAAGAGATACTTCGACGGTGAAAATAATGAGCACGTGGAAGAGATACTTCCACGACGAAGATAATGAACACGTGGAAGAGACACTTCCACGGCGAAGATAAGAAGCACGTGGAAGAGATACTTCCACAACGAAAATAATGAGCACGTGGAAGAGATACTTCCACGGCGAAGATAATAAGCACGTGGAAGAGACACTTCCACGGAGAAGATAAGAAGCACGTGAAAGAGATACTTCCACGACGAAAATAATGAGCACGTGGAAGAGATACTTCGACGGCGAAAATAATGAGCACGTGGAAGAGATACTTCCACGACGAAGATAATGAGCACGTGGAAGAGACACTTCCACGACGAAGATAAGAAGCACGTGGAAGAGATACTTCCACGGCGAAAATAAGAAGCATGTGGAAGAGATACTTCCACGGAGAAAATAATGAGCACGTGGAAGAGATACTTCCACGGCGAAAATAATGAGCACGTGGTAGAGATACTTCCACGACGAAGATAATGAGCACGTGGAAGAGATACTTCCACGGCGAAAATAATGAGCACGTGGAAGAGATACTTCCACGGCGAAAATAATGAGCACGTGGAAGAGATACTTCCACGACGAAAATAATGAGCACGTGGAAGAGATACTTCCACGACGAAGATAATGACACGTGGAAGAGATTCTTCCAAGGCGAAAATAATGAGCACGTGGAAGATTTACTTCCACGGCGGAGATAAGAAGCACGTGGAAAAATACTTCCACGACAAAGATAATAAGCACGTGGAAGAGATACTTCCACGGCAAAAATAATGAGCAAGTGGAAGAGATACTTCCACAGCGAAGATAATAAGCACGTGGAAGATACCCTTCCACGGCGAAGATAAAAAGCACGTGGAAGAGATACTTCCACGGCGAAAATAATGAGCACGTGGAAGAGATACTTCGACGGCGAAAATAATGAGCACGTGGAAGAGATAATTCCACGACGAAGATAATGAGCACGTGGAAGAGACACTTCCACAGCGAAGATAAGAAGCACGTGGAAGAGATTCTTCCACGGCGAAAATAATGAGCACGTGGAAGAGATACTTCCACGGCGAAAATAATGAGCACATGGAAGAGATACTTCCACGGCGAAAATAATGAGCACGTGGAAGAAACATTTCCACGACAAAGATAATGAGCACGTGGAAGAGATACTTCCACGGCGAAAATAATGAGCACGTGGAAGAGATACTTCCACGGCGAAGATAAGAAGCACGTGGAAGAATACTTCCATGGAAAAGATAATAAGCACGTGGAAGAGATACTTCCACGGCGAAAATAAGAAGCACGTGGAAGAGATTCTTCCACGGCGAAAATAATGAGCACGTGGAAGAGATACTTCCACGGCGAAAATAATGAGCACGTGGAAGAGATACTTCCACGACGAAAATAATGAGCACGTGGAAGAGATACTTCCACGACGAAGATAATGAGCACGTGGAAGAGATACTTCCAAGGCGAAAATAAAGAGCACGTGGAAGAGATACTTCCACGGTGAAGATAAGAAGCACGTGGAAGAATTCTTCCACGACAAAGATAATAAGCACGTGGAAGAGATACTTCCACGGCGAAAATAATGAGAACGTGGAAGAGATACTTCCACAGCGAAGATAATAAGCACGTGGAAGAGACACTTCCACGACGAAGATAAGAAGCACGTGGAAGAGATACTTCCACGGCAAAAATAATGAGCACGTGGAAGAGATACTTCGACGGCGAAAATAATTAGCACGTGGAAGAGATACTTCCACAACGAAGATAATGAGCACGTGGAAGAAACACTTCCACGGCGAAGATAAGAAGCACGTGGAAGAGATTCTTCCACGGCGAAAATAATGAGCACGTGGAAGAGATACTTCCACGGCGAAAATAATGAGCACGTGGAAGAGATACTTCCACGGCGAAAATAATGAGCACGTGGTAGAGATACTTCCACGACGAAGATAATGAGCACGTGGAAGAGATACTTCCACGGCGAAAATAATGAGCAAGTGGAAGAGATACTTCCACGGCGAAGATAAGAAGCACGTGGAAGAATACTTACACGACAAAGATAATAAGCACGTGGAAGAGATACTTCAACGGCGCAAATAATGAGAACGTGGAAGAGATACTTCCACAGCGAAGATAATAAGCACGTGGAAGAGACACTTCCACGACGAAGATAAGAAGCACGTGGAAGAGATACTTCCACGGCAAAAATAATGAGCACGTGGAAGAGATACTTCGACGGCGAAAATACTGAGCACGTGGAAGAGATACTTCCACAACGAAGATAATGAGCACGTGGAAGAAACACTTCCACGGCGAAGATAAGAAGCACGTGGAAGAGATTCTTCCACGGAGAAAATAATGAGCACGTGGAAGAGATACTTCCACGGCAAAAATAATGAGCACGTGGAAGAGATACTTCCACGGCGAAAATAATGAGCACGTGGTAGAGATACTTCCACGACGAAGATAATGAGCACGTGGAAGAGATACTTCCACGGCGAAAATAATGAGCAAGTGGAAGAGATACTTCCACGGCGAAGATAAGAAGCACGTGGAAGAATACTTACACGACAAAGATAATAAGCACGTGGAAGAGATACTTCAACGGCGAAAATAAGAAGCACGTGGAATAGATTCTTCCACGGTGAAAATAATGAGCACGTGGAAGAGATACTTACACGGCGAAAATAATGAGCACGTGGAAGAGATACTTCCACGACGAAAATAATGAGCATGTGGAAGAGATACTTCCACGACGAAGATAATGAGCACGTGGAAGAGATACTTCCAAGGCGAAAATAATGAGCACGGGGAAGAGATACTTCCACGGTGAAGATAAGAAGCACGTGGAAGAATACTTCCACGGCAAAGATAATAAGCACGTCGAAGAGATACTTCCACGGTGAAAATAATGAGCACGTGGAAGAGATACTTACACGGCGAAAATAATGAGCACGTGGAAGAGATACTTCCACGACGAAAATAATGAGCATGTGGAAGAGATACTTCCACGACGAAGATAATGAGCACGTGGAAGAGATACTTCCAAGGCGAAAATAATGAGCACGGGGAAGAGATACTTCCACGGTGAAGATAAGAAGCACGTCGAAGAATTCTTCCACGGCAAAGATAATAAGCACGTGGAAGAGATACTTCCACGGCGCAAATAATGAGAACGTGGAAGAGATACTTCCACAGCGAAGATAATAAGCACGTGGAAGAGACACTTCCACGACGAAGATAAGAAGCACGTGGAAGAGATACTTCCACGGCAAAAATAATGAGCACGTGGAAGAGATACTTCGACGGCGAAAATACTGAGCACGTGGAAGAGATACTTCCACAACGAAGATAATGAGCACGTGGAAGAAACACTTCCACGGCGAAGATAAGAAGCACGTGGAAGAGATTCTTCCACGGAGAAAATAATGAGCACGTGGAAGAGATACTTCCACGGCAAAAATAATGAGCACGTGGAAGAGATACTTCCACGGCGAAAATAATGAGCACGTGGTAGAGATACTTCCACGACGAAGATAATGAGCACGTGGAAGAGATACTTCCACGGCGAAAATAATGAGCAAGTGGAAGAGATACTTCCACGGCGAAGATAAGAAGCACGTGGAAGAATACTTACACGACAAAGATAATAAGCACGTGGAAGAGATACTTCAACGGCGAAAATAAGAAGCACGTGGAATAGATTCTTCCACGGTGAAAATAATGAGCACGTGGAAGAGATACTTACACGGCGAAAATAATGAGCACGTGGAAGAGATACTTCCACGACGAAAATAATGAGCATGTGGAATAGATTCTTCCACGGTGAAAATAATGAGCACGTGGAAGAGATACTTACACGGCGAAAATAATGAGCACGTGGAATAGATTCTTCCACGGTGAAAATAATGAGCACGTGGAAGAGATACTTACACGGCGAAAATAATGAGCACGTGGAAGAGATACTTCCACGACGAAAATAATGAGCATGTGGAAGAGATACTTCCACGACGAAGATAATGAGCACGTGGAAGAGATACTTCCAAGGCGAAAATAATGAGCACGGGGAAGAGATACTTCCACGGTGAAGATAAGAAGCACGTCGAAGAATTCTTCCACGGCAAAGATAATAAGCACGTGGAAGAGATACTTCCACGGCGCAAATAATGAGAACGTGGAAAAGATACTTCCACAGCGAAGATAATAAGCACGTGCAAGAGACACTTCCACGACGAAGATAAGAAGCACGTGGAAGAGATACTTCCACGGCAAAAATAATGAGCACGTGGAAGAGATACTTCGACGGCGAAAATACTGAGCACGTGGAAGAGATACTTCCACAACGAAGATAATGAGCACGTGGAAGAAACACTTCCACGACGAAGATAAGAAGCACGTGGAAGAGATTCTTCCACGGAGAAAATAATGAGCACGTGGAAGAGATACTTCCACGGCAAAAATAATGAGCACGTGGAAGAGATACTTCCACGGCGAAAATAATGAGCACGTGGTAGAGATACTTCCACGACGAAGATAATGAGCACGTGGAAGAGATACTTCCACGGCGAAAATAATGAGCAAGTGGAAGAGATACTTCCACGGCGAAGATAAGAAGCACGTGGAAGAATACTTACACGACAAAGATAATAAGCACGTGGAAGAGATACTTCAACGGCGAAAATAAGAAGCACGTGGAATAGATTCTTCCACGGTGAAAATAATGAGCACGTGGAAGAGATACTTACACGGCGAAAATAATGAGCACGTGGAAGATAAGAAGCACGTGGAAGAGATTCTTCCACGGAGAAAATAATGAGCACGTGGAAGAGATACTTCCACAGCAAAAATAATGAGCACGTGGAAGAGATACTTCCACGGCGAAAATAATGAGCACGTGGTAGAGATACTTCCACGACGAAGATAATGAGCACGTGGAAGAGATACTTCCACGGCGAAAATAATGAGCAAGTGGAAGAGATACTTCCACGGCGAAGATAAGAAGCACGTGGAAGAATACTTACACGACAAAGATAATAAGCACGTGGAAGAGATACTTCAACGGCGAAAATAAGAAGCACGTGGAATAGATTCTTCCACGGTGAAAATAATGAGCACGTGGAAGAGATACTTACACGGCGAAAATAATGAGCACGTGGAAGAGATACTTCCACGACGAAAATAATGAGCATGTGGAATAGATTCTTCCACGGTGAAAATAATGAGCACGTGGAAGAGATACTTCCACGGCGAAAATAAGAAGCACGTGGAATAGATTCTTCCACGGTGAAAATAATGAGCACGTGGAAGAGATACTTACACGGCGAAAATAATGAGCACGTGGAAGAGATACTTCCACGACGAAAATAATGAGCATGTGGAAGAGATACTTCCACGACGAAGATAATGAGCACGTGGAAGAGATACTTCCAAGGCGAAAATAATGAGCACGGGGAAGAGATACTTCCACGGTGAAGATAAGAAGCACGTCGAAGAATTCTTCCACGGCAAAGATAATAAGCACGTGGAAGAGATACTTCCACGGCGCAAATAATGAGAACGTGGAAGAGATACTTCCACAGCGAAGATAATAAGCACGTGGAAGAGACACTTCCACGACGAAGATAAGAAGCACGTGGAAGAGATACTTCCACGGCAAAAATAATGAGCACGTGGAAGAGATACTTCGACGGCGAAAATACTGAGCACGTGGAAGAGATACTTCCACAACGAAGATAATGAGCACGTGGAAGAAACACTTCCACGGCGAAGATAAGAAGCACGTGGAAGAGATTCTTCCACGGAGAAAATAATGAGCACGTGGAAGAGATACTTCCACGGCAAAAATAATGAGCACGTGGAAGAGATACTTCCACGGCGAAAATAATGAGCACGTGGTAGAGATACTTCCACGACGAAGATAATGAGCACGTGGAAGAGATACTTCAACGGCGAAAATAAGAAGCACGTGGAATAGATTCTTCCACGGTGAAAATAATGAGCACGTGGAAGAGATACTTACACGGCGAAAATAATGAGCACGTGGAAGATAAGAAGCACGTGGAAGAGATTCTTCCACGAAGAAAATAATGAGCACGTGGAAGAGATACTTCCACGGCAAAAATAATGAGCACGTGGAAGAGATACTTCCACGGCGAAAATAATGAGCACGTGGTAGAGATACTTCCACGACGAAGATAATGAGCACGTGGAAGAGATACTTCCACGGCGAAAATAATGAGCAAGTGGAAGAGATACTTCCACGGCGAA
>JANFOE010002746.1:0-161963 GCA_025667525.1 Glebionis coronaria
GCCCGACAAAAAACTTACTTCTGTAAATCTTATTCCAAATTTGAGTGACTGCCCCCTACCTGAGAACACTACCCATTTTCCATAGCACTAATTGAAAGAAAATATGAGCTGACTTATAAACTTCTATTATTCACATTTTGCAAAAAAAGTGTATGTGTTTCTTAAGTATAATTATTTAACTTGCCTTGTAAACAAGATAATCTACAAGCATAATGGCATCAGAACGAATGAAAAGGTGGTAAATTAGGGTGATGTTCTATGACATTCTTGGCTCCGTCAATGTGTAGATGCGCACTTTAAAAAGCATCGATGTCGCTCTATCTTTTCATGCCACTTTTTTCTTCAACACATCAAAGCACATAATTCAGGACTTGTCTAAACTACCATTTATTTGTTTAATAAGAAATATTTAGTCTAGGGTATGGACTTCCACACAAGTATACTACTTCACATACGACCCATCATTTATTATTAACCACATAGGAAACTTCAGATCAAAATAAAAAGAGGACTAACACACAAGTATACTATTTAACACACAGTCCAAGTGGAATGACACAAAAGTGTGCTACTTTACATCCGACCCGCCATTTATTACCACATAAACACTTGCATACTAATTCATCACTGACACACTAAAAGATGCATTAAACAAAACAACCAAACTGGATATGATATAAACAGATACCCTGACTTATAACGTGATGCTATTATAATACTAACATAAGTTGTAACATGTTTTTATGCTCTGGACAATAATGAACCGATTCCCTAAACTGTACGTGCTATGATGCCCAAGTATAGTTGTTAACTAATGTTGTGGTATATTCGTGAATGTATGCACAAAAATATTATTAACATCAAATTCCTTAATTTAACAAAATGATTTCATACTCTAATTTAAAACACATGCCCCAAACAAACAATTATATTCCCTAACTTAATATGATATCATACTAACAAATGCCTTTACACATGTTCTATAGTCGAGTGAGGTTCTAATCTAGCAGATGTGCTAATGCTTATTTTGGATGCAATATAAAAAGCCAGATTCACTAACTTATGACATAAGTCGTAACACATTTTTTGATGCACTAATGACACAAGAAACCTCTGTAACAAGTCAAACGATTCCAAAATCATACTTACAGATGCGATAACACTTATTTTAGATGCAATCATCAAACAAAAACGCTACAAAAACTCTTAAATATTTACATCGTTTTCAGCAAGCTCGGTTAATAATTGTAAATATACTCAAATTTAAACAATCTATGCAAATAACACGCAATAATTATACATAATTTATGTAAAAATCATATAAATTCGTATAATGAAAAACAAATGGAACCTTTATTAGCAAGCTCGAATAACTGGTGTCTAATTAAGGCACGATCTCAATAATTTGTCCCGGTTGTTCGATTAACTCATGGATTTCGAATCAGTATCACTTTGATTTCGTTTTTAATCGGTTTTTTTTTCATATTTGGAGATGATTTTTTATCGTGATTTGATATTATCATATACAAATCCGATCTATGTGTAAGTTAGGTATTAGGATCCTCGAATACAAAGTTTGAGATGGTTATGGTGGTTTCGGAGGTTTCGATGCTCTCTGTTAGCGTGTGTGCGTGTTTTGGTATTGATAAGATTAAGTTTTACATATTGTCAATTCTAACCCCTCCCCTTTTTTGTTAATTTTCACTTCCTAGCCTCCGGTTTTAGATGTTGAAAAAGATACTTTGTAGTTTGTTTTCTAGGTTTTTTTTAGATGTTGTTTTCTCTAGATCCCACCCCTATATATATATATATATATATATATATATATATATATATATATATATATATATATATATATATATATATATATATATATATATATATATATATATATATATATATATATATATATATATAATATATATATATATATGTATATATATATATATATATATATATATATATATATATATATATATATATATATATATATATATATATATATATATATATATATATATATATATATATATATATATATATATATATATATATATATATATATATATATATATATATATATATATATATATATAGAGGATGGTTATTGTAAGAGAATAATTAAAATCATAAAAATAAGAACCACTAACAATCGTCGGATCAATTAAATACGTGTTAGATCAATTTAACCTTAAATGCTGGACATTCTATTATTTAAACAATTTTTAGGGGCATTTTGGAGAATTGGACTCACATTTTTGTATTAATTTTTGATGCATTTAATTTTTACCAGCTTTATCTAAATTGATTCGTAAGAATTACTACGTACAATATTTTATTTTCGTCCTTCGTCAACCATTTTTGTGATTCACAATATTTATTTAATTATTTTTACATGCATACAAACTGATACAATATTGTGACGTTCTTTATGTGTATAAGATGATCACCAACTACAAAACTCATAAATACATTCGATGTATAAGCAATAGCAGCGACAATCAGTGGCATGATAGTTTTTTATGTACCTGGTGTACCATCCAAAAGTGGCATGGCAGGTTTTTATGTATGTGATGTACGAGCGACACCAACGCCATGGAAGTTTTTTATGTAACGGGGTACAGCGAGTGCTGCAACAACGACGACACGACATTTTTATGTAGCCGGTGTACCATGGACATTAGCGGAATGATAGTCATTTTACACATCGATGTACCAGCGACACCAACGTCATGGAAGTTTCAAATTTGTTTCTTTTTATATGTGTTTCACTAACAATTTTTTGTTAACTACTACACGATATTAACAACACAAACACTGATACTTATATTTTGAATACATATAAACTCAACAAATACACATACTCATTTCAAAATTGATAAAATACACATCAACCACCTGCTGGTACAATACCTTAGTGAACATTCTTTAAATTATCTAATTTATACTTTGTAAAGAAAGCTACTACACTACTACAACAAATTTAAAAAGAAATCACATCTATTTCGGAGGTACTAGTTCGACGAAAACAAAAAAAGTCAAAACAAATCTTATATAAAACACCAACTAGTTAGTACATGGTGCATCAGCGACTCTTATCAGTGGCACCGGCACATGGTGCATCAGCCACTACCGGCGACAATGGATAGAATAAGGATTTCAACAGCGACAATACCGATAGCAGCGGATATATACACATCCATGGTTACCCGTTCGAGGAGCAGATTCAAGTGGCTAGAATAGGGATTGCAACCGTTGCGCCACCTGGTCCCAAACAACACCAGACTTCGGTACATCATCATTTTGAGCATCGGCCCACCATCAACAGCGGTACATGTACTTAGAACCTAGACCTAATACGTGATGCATCAACCGACCACCATCAAACCTAGTACACTGGTACATCATCGGCACCAACACCCACCATCACCACAAGATACTTGGTACATCATCGGCCCTAACTCCCACCGTCACCACAAGATACTTGGTACATCATCAGCCCTAACACCCACCGTCACCACAAGATACTTGGTACATCAGCAACCCTAATCGCCACATCAACCCACCACCATCAACCCTAGTACCTGGTACCATCAATCCACCACCACCAACTCCAGTACATCGGTACACCAGCAATATGACTAGATCTAATACTCGATGCACGAGTAACACCTTACGCCAATGAAAGATCTGACGGTTTCAACACAAGTAACACCTAATACGTTGTGTTCGGAAGAAGGCAGCGGTGATGAATAGATCTGGCACATCGTTAGTGGCGAGTAGATATTATGGCATAGGCGTTTGAGCTGTGGTGTATGATTGGTAGTGGCTGAATTAATCGGGTTAGGCGGGTAGTGGCAGGGTGATTTTCTGACAAGTTTTTTGTGAGGAAAGATGGCTGCGAATTGTGTATGTGTGTGAGTGATTATGAATATGATAGGGTAATGTAGGGTTAATAAATAAAGTGCAATATACCTATAATACCCTTTTTAATATTTAATTAATTTTTAGTTTTTTAGCCATTAAGTTATACTTGTCATTTTTTAATTGGGTTCTCATTTTTACAATTATAAAAAGTTCTTACTTGATCCCAATTCTATATATATATATATATATGTATATATATATATATATATATATATATATATATATATATATATATATATATATATATATATATATATATATATATATATATATATATATATATATATATATATATATATATATATATATATATATATATATATATATATATATATATATATATATATATATATATATATATATATATATAATTTAGAGTGCTTGTGGTTTGTGCATTTTTAGTTTTTTTAGTTTAGTTCTTGATTCAGAGTGCTTGTTGTTTGTGCGTTTTTTGTTTTTTAGTTTTGTTTATTGTATATATAATTTAACCTTTAGTATATTTTAGTTATAATTTACGCTCAAATAACGTTTAATTTATGTTAATATAGTTTTTTATAAAACTTATATTCAATCTGAATTTAAAAAAAAATCTTAATTTTTTAGATTGTTTAAAATCCGAATAATATAATTTGTTTAAGAATTCAATTATTTAAAGAAGTTTAAAATGCATTTTTGTTTTTTTGTGTTTTTCTTAAAAGAAGTCTAAATTAGGTTTAATTCGGATACTAAACTTTATTTGGATGAGGTTAATCCCCACCTTCTATATCCAATTTAATTTAGTGGATAAGATTAAACATAAATCCTTTTCACCATATTTTTTCAAATAATAATATCTCTTAAACCGAAGTCGTTATGAGAAAAATATACCGTCACGAAGAGCATTTAATTATCTTTCTATTGATATCCTATATGATACACTTTCTATTGATATCCTATATTAAATTATAAAAATAATATTGAAGAATAAAATATATTTAATCTTATCAATTAGATGAAAATAAGATGAATGATCAGGATAATTCCCCTCATATCAAAAAATATTATGATATTTAAAATAACTTCTCTCTCTAAATTACTCTCCTTATATTAGAGGGGAATCACGGTTCCCAATGAACAGTGATTCCCCTCACACCCTTAATAAACTATGATTATTCTTCCCTCTCACAAACTACCTTCTCCCTCACAATATTCACACACACATCTCAAGCACCGTTCAATGGCACGTTTTGTTTGCTGGCTCCATTATTCATTAATTACCTCGTACCTCATAATTGATGATTTTCCCTTTGATTGGGTTTTTTAATTGCCCTTTGCCCTTTGGTGAATAACCCTTAATTGTTGTTGTCTGGTTGTGAGTAACCCTTAATTGTTGTTGTTTGGTTGTGTAGTAGCTACAAGATTGCTTTATCATTAGAGTTATAATATGATACCCACTTTAAAAAAGGAAAGAGAAAAATCATTACCCTCCCATATGGTTTTGATCGGCCTCAAAAGTGATTTGTGGTTTGATCCAGATCTAACCATGATTTGATCCAGATGTAACACCATGTCTGTACCGCCGGCCACCCTTCGTTGCCGCCTTCGTGGTGTGCGGCGTTGCTGGTTGGTAGGTGATGTTGGTTACCTCATATGGTGGTTTTGTGGGCTGCCTTGATTAGTTGAGATTGTGATCATCGATTGTTGATTAAGGAGAGTAATGGGTCATTATCGATGCGTTATCATAATGGCCTGCTGAAAAAATAAGGTAATTATTTCATTGCTATGTGATTATTTTTGGTGTTTTTTTGTTTTTTAGGTATCTTTTGTTTTTGCCTAAAAATGTTATCTTCATTCATGATTATAGATTTTTCATGTTAACGTTATGTGGGTATGGGTAATTTTGCATAAAGAGATTTGAGAAAAGAATGTGCGTGCCCCCTGTTTTGCGCAATTGTATCGCTAATGTATCCATTTGTAAGGTGTAAAGCTGTCAGCTTATTCATTAATGTTGCAGCTTATGGTGCATACATTTACCACACGATGCTATTTTTGATACTTTTTTTTGAAAGCGATAAAATTTTTGTAAACAGGCTGTGATGATGGTATTTGAACCTTTACATGCAGGCTCATATTGGGTGGAACCGGCCTGTATCTTAGCGGGGAAACACATTGTCGTGCTTGCAGCCATGGCTTAACCTTTTTCCCATTCGTACTCCCAAACGTGAGCCAAGTTTTTTGGCAAGCACGTGTTCTCCTAACATGCTTACTTGCATTTAGCTAGGTTGTGTTGGTTATCTCATGGAAAGTTATTACGATAATACTATCACTTATGCTCGTTCCTTAACGAAAGGCCAATAATTGGTATGACTCATTTATATATCTTACATCCTAATATCAGAATGTATTTTGGGTTGTGATTTCATCAGGGTCCCGCTATTACATAGGGATTGTTTGTCTTGGTTTATATTGGAAGCTTATAGCTTAATTGGTGTTGGGCTTATATTTCATTAGCTAACTTTTTGTGCATTATTTTGAAATCTTATAGATTATAGAAACAAAAAACAAGCAGCGATAAGCAGACTATCAAAACCAAAACAAACGCTCCCTAAGCTATTTGGTGATCTTAACAAGACGGGAACTTTGATTGCTTATTTTCTTATATATGCTCATTACGCTTTCCATTTATTTTTATGAAAAAAATTAAGCTATGATGATTATTATAGACTAGCAAAAATAAAAGGGTTATTGAAGATCTGATCCTAGCTAGACGGGGAAATGACTGGATGGCATAGCATATATGGCTATTGTGCAACTTAATTTCTTTGCAACCATAGCGGAATTTGGATGCGTGTATGACCTAACCACCATGTACAATTCTGAGCCTAAATAAGCAAATCCAAACACTATTTCTTGAATTGCTTATTTTAAGCAGAAAAAAGAAGCAATCCCAAACATCCTTTTATGTCTGGCATGCTATATTTATGTTTGTTTGGAAATTGTGTGTGTATGTTATAATGTATATGAAGATGGAAGGACACTCCAGTCTTTTGGAACGAGGAAATTGTTGTGCAAAAGGTGGATCACCTTGATTTAAAGTAGCTATACTAGGTGCGGCTGGAGGCATTGGTCAACCATTTTCCATGCTAATGAAGATGAATCCGTTGGTCGTTCTGCCACTGAGGCTACAACGCTTGCAGTCTCAAAATATTCAAAGATTCCCAGTTTCCGTTACCTCAAAATATTCTGGTAAGTCTCAACTCTCATGAGAGCGAAGATGAGCATTAAGTTAGTGTATCTTAATGCATATTTAGGTAGTAAAATCTACTAATTGCTGTATATGTTTGCTTATAGAGCCGAATTGTATACTTTACAAAATGACTATAAAAACAGAAGAACCTTCCCTCAGTTTTAAAATATGATGGAATTAATTGGGACCTAGGTTATGAACGACCAAGATGCATCTTCTTTCAAAACAAAATTCCAAGGTTAAGGACTCTTTCAAACGATTTAAAAACAAAGATTTGGGGTGGTTTCAGAAAAATACTTATTAGTTGTTGCTCAATGAAACACCCTTTCAGCAAAAACAAAGAGTTGGGGCTCAAAATGATTTTGTTAAGGATAGATCTATTGTCAATGTTTATTAGTCGTTGCTCAATAAAACCATGTCGCCATCACATACAACTTATTTTGTAATACGCTTTGAATGACAAGTTGGGGTGGAAAATACGCATAAAAAGCACCAACCACATATTGTTTCTATATGACGATGTTAGGGTGCATCTATGGTCAGTTTGAGCCCAATCCCAAACAAATGTAAGTTCGCATCTTTCTAAATTCTTCCTACTTTATGTAATCATACAAACCACCTGCGCGTGCATACTGCAGGTGTAACACCCCACTTTGATTATTGGACCGTTGGGCGTAATTATGGCGTGTCATCAAAGCATGCAAGGTAATATGTAGTACAACATACATGTTCATGGGGAAAACAGGAATCAAACATCGGTTCCCAAACATAAGCCCAAAACATAAATAAAGTAAATGAACTAGGAAAGACGTAAACAAGCATAAGTATATGGGGAAAAAGGAGAAGAAGTCGATGGCAGCTTCCATCCTATGCAATTCCTCCAATGCTCGAGTCCGTCCTAGGGTACCTGCCGTTTTGGGACATGGAAAGGAAAGTAACGGCTTAGCATAACGCATAGTGCATGGATATATGACATAGTATAAATGGCTGAAACATAACTAAGACTAATAGCAACGGATATGTATAAGTCCTGGAAAACCTAGTTGTCTGTCATGTTAACTGATTTTAACTCTGAAAACATAGCTTATGTTACCTATGAAAATCTGTATTAGTTTATGTACCAAAATAGCCAATATAGGTCATGAGGTCAACAACGTGCATGAATACTTGGAGGGGTGACCTCATCATGCAAATTAGAGGGGATGCCTCTAATTAACTGTTAAGTGGATAGGAGGGATCAGCTCGTTGTGAAGGATGCAAGGCACACACCACATTCACCATGAAATCCTGACTGAAACATGTAACTAGGATGCACCCATACGCCCCACATGATAATATAATAATATAATGGCCAAATAACTGAAAAGGGACGCCACGAGCTATCACTCTGGTGTGGTGAAGTCATAACACTAGTGCCTCTAGTGTTATGGTTATGGTACCTCCATAACTAGGTGAAACTGTTCATGCATGTATATGGCTAAGGTAACTAATAAAACATAAGCATTTAATCTGTAACTATTGGGGAAAATAGTTGGCTGCATACGGGAAATCCTAATGAAAGAAGAGATTGTCCTTACTAAAGGACGGGAAATCCGTACCTTATGTCCAGTGAACGAAGAAGACGAACGGAAGAGAGTCCTACTTCGATGTCACTAATGCTACATAAATAGTATACGTGTATAAGTATTCTGATTACTGAGTACGTAACTGGTTTTATCATGTCTTAACTTGTTTTATATGTTCATGTCTTGTTTTACTGATTTTAACGTTATGATGTGTTTATCATGTATTCTGCATATTCTGATTAAGTATTACTTGTATTTCTTGTATTATTATACTTGTTGTGTAATAATAAGTAACTTTCTAAAAATAGAAGGTTTCCTAGAATAGAAAGTTCCCAAAAATAGAAAGTTTCCAAAAATAGAAATTTTTCCAAAAATAAATTAACTGCTTAAAATAGATTAGTTTCCAAAGATAGAAAGTTTCTGAAAATAGTAAGTTTCCATATTTAGGATTAAGCTGAATTAATATCATAAGTCATGTAGTTATAGTATAGTTTATTGATAATATTCTGTTAATTAAATAAAATATAGGTTATAGGATTTAATTAAATATAAGCATGATTTAAATAAATTAAGGTGTATAAAATTCTTAGATTTAACTTACAATTATTAATTAATCATAACATTACATGATAATTAGTATTAATTAATTAATAATAATCCATGATCTAATAAATAAACTTTACCTTAAAAAGATATAAATTAATTAAACTATGTATTAATTAATTTAAAACACATGAATAATTAAATTAATAATTATTAAATCATAAGTTATGTAAAATGAATAACTAAAATAACATGATTTATTAAATAACACTCATGTCCTAAGTCATGTAACTAATTAATTAAATTAACATGTTTTAATTAATAATTATATATAATAACTACATGGTTTTTATGTTTAGCCAAACACCCCCTTAACTGTCGTAAAACACAAAAACCAAACAGCCCCTTACATTTTTTAAACCAAAAACCAAACACCCCTACTGTGAGAAAAAGGTTCCCACTGTTTGAACAAAAACCCCACCGACTGAAGCCGGTGGTTTCCCCCTGCTTGGCTGCGTGTACCCCCTACTCGAACAGAGTTCCCATCGGCAGTAGGCCGGTGGTTTTCCCCGCCGTGTTGTTGCCTCCCCCTGCTCAAACCAAAACAGCCACAGGCTTGGCCGGTGGTTCCTACTGTTGAGCCAAAACACACACCGAGCCCCTCAAGGGGTCTCGGCTGTGGACCATGGTGCATCGAGAGTCATAGGACTCTCGATTTGGGGGCTGCCGAACATAATCCAAACCAAATGGACCCTTTTTCTTGTTTTATTTTAATCTATTACATGTTTTTATTAATTATAATATCAAACTCACATGTTCATAATTAATAAAAGAATTAAAAGAAGATAAAGGTTTGGTGTTTTTATACCGAATGCGTGATAGAAGAGAACACACCCATGAACACGAATACCAATGATCGAAATTCAAAGAATCGTCCTTGTGGTGATGATGTATACCATGGCTGCCAAAGAGATGGGGGCTAGGGTTTTTGTTTATTTTTCTTGAAAATAAAATTGTGTTAGTTCCTTGTGTTTTTATTATTTGTGGGTTATGGGCCAAAGGCCCATTTGTCTCTCCTTCTTGTCTAGCCGTGGCATGTGGGTCCCACCAAGGGAAACCCCAAGCTTTTCCCGTGTCTAATTTATTGTGTGTTCGTATGCCCGTGTTCACATGTTACGTTATTATTAAATATTCGTGTTAAAATAAATACTTGTACGTAAACATAATAATATACGTAAATACATAATTACATGTTCGTGATTCTTACGTTCATGATTTCATGTTCGTGATTCTAATTATTGTTGCTAGTAATTATCGTGTATTAATACGTCCTTAATACTTATCGTGTAATAACACGTACGTAATTCTTGTAATTAATATTCGTGACACGTGTTCCTGTTATATAAGGAAAGTTTTAATCTTGTACGTACGATTATTAATGTACTATTCATGGTAAAAACATGCGAGTTTTACAACTCTTCCCCCTAAAACGAATAATCCGTCCCTGAATTATAGATAACGTAAACTGAAAGAGGAACATACCCGAATCAAACTAGAAGGGTATGTAAGATAACAGAATATGAAGGTGACATGGTAGAAGGGAACGTGGAACGAGACATGGCTAAAAAGGACATGGAACGTGACGTGACTGAAAGAGTCTTACTGAATTATGGAAGGATGAGCGGATAAAATCCGGATGGACTCATCCGTTTCTAAGTGGCTTCCCTCTCGGAACGGTTCCTCCACAAGATCTTGACACAACTAGTAAATCTTGGTCCTCCTGCTTGACTTGAAAATACGTAAAAGTTTTTGGGTGTCAACGTAAGATAGATTTGCATGAATCTGATCGAGTGGATTAGAATTTACATGCAAGGGTAACTGAAACATTACGATGCAAAATAACCTAACCTAACTGATAATAGTAACGTCTTAGCAATGATGCGCGAGACATTCTGAAACGTAGTACGCGAAAAGTTGTAAACGTCATACGTGAACAATTTTGAACGTGGTACGTGGAGATATGGTGAGTGTAATATGGCAAACATATCGTGATCAATGATACGTGTAACATATCGTGAACGTGATATGAGAAACGTGGAATGAACATGACAATTGAAACATATCGTGAACATGGAATACGGCGGCGATATCGCCAAACGCTATAAGATGAGACGTGGAATGTGACGTGAAACATCTGTCTGAGGATAGAGAGTTATACCAAACTTGATTCTGGTCTCTCAAGTTCTTGCAAAACCTCCCAGAACGAAAATGAACGTAAAATCAGAAGCCAGGATACGATCATGAACGTGAATAGTGTCATGAACGTGAGTGTGAAAACAAATCGTAAAACTGGAACAAGAACGTGAACGTAAATAAGGAGCACAAATGCGAACCTTTGTCTGACCCGATAGCTGAGGGATTACCAAGTGATTGGATGAGCCTTGGCTGAAACATGTTCGATCAATTTGTTGGTTCTGAAATTCTTGCGGATGTAAGGATTCTGCAGACTTGATCAAACCGTTGACAATAACCTAGATAGCATCATGCTTCTTCTGAGTTTGCGTTAATTTGGTAACCAAAATCCATGGAGATCTTGTCCCATTGCTGTTCACAATTTCTGGTGGTGGAGAAACATATTAGTTTGTTGGTGTTCTATCTTAACCTGTTGGTATGACAGGCACTTAGATATGAACGTAAATGTATCTTGCTTCATAGAAACTGGATACGTAGAAGTTTGCAAGGCAATGAGTCTCCTAAATTAGACTTTTCTTAGCGTAGAATTTTCTTGGAACACCTAACGTAGTGTAGGGTTCTCACCTTTAAAGCATAAGCTGAGTGTTGGTACGATTAACCGTGAGAATCCATGTGATTCAGCGTGTCACTGTAATCAACTAGAATTTATATTGGAAAAATTCGGGGTGAAAATTTTCCTGTCGTAGAATTCATAACATAGTGAAAATATAGTCTTCATGTTCTTCTCTAGACTCAAAGAAAATCAGGTTGACCTCGATGAAAACACTGAAGAGTTTATTTATGAGTTCGTGGAAACTCGATTTGTTAAGTCCATAATGCTGCTGGAGCATTTATGAGACTAATACAAAATCATGAATCTAACATGATCGAGTCGTGTACGAATAACAGTCATGGACATGTCCTGCTCTTTTACCCATCACTGTTGGCAGCATGATCATGAGTCTGATCTTGGAAAAGTGATTAACACCCTAAAGTCGATTGGATATGTTGTCAATACGTGGAGGAAAATAACGGTTATGAATGGTGATTTGTTTAAATCGACGATAGTCGACACAAAATCTCATGTTACCGTCCTTCTCCTTGAAGGTTCTTCTGGAATGTATGGAATATTTTGGAATAATCGGTTGGTTATGCGTAAAGGCACTTCCGTGGTCGTGTCTTAACTGACAGCTAGAAAATTTTAGCAGACATGGCTAACAAAGCACGTGCTTGTAAAGCATAGATAATTTGTACAGATTTTCCTGATGGAAAACCATGCTGAATGTATTCAGGAGCCTGAACATTACTGTACATAATCCTGAATCGTAGCATGGTGTGCTGTTTGTAGTCCATAATTAGGATTAAATTCAACTTGCATATGTCCGAGGTAATGCGTTAGTAGCTTGGATCTTATCATTAGGCTGAAGGAAAACCTTCGTATACATGGGTGATACAAATGGCGTCCTTTATGGTCACGAATATATGAAATATGGGTGCAAGAAATGAAAGTGTCAACGAGAAAACGTGATAGATCTCACCAATACGCCGGTGACGGTACTGAAATTTTTGTGGCCTGATTAATATACGACATAAAAATGGATATAACCTTTGGAGGGTAACCTGAATTTTTTTGGGATGTTCCAGAATTGGACGTGAGTCATGTGTCTTGACTCGTGTCTGGAGAAAAACTGCTTATGACATGTGTCTTGATATGTGTCTTCAGAAAATATACGTGAGACATGTGTCTTGACTTATGTCTTGACATGTGTCTCGAGATGCGAAATGGATAAAACTGAAATTCTTAAGTTATTATGCCAGAATTGGCGGATCGGTTGGACTACTGACCTTTGTATTTCTGATCACGTCCGTGGCCGGAGCTTTTGTTGCGATTGCTAGGATAGTTGCTGTCACAGTAATGGTTATTATCATCTTGTCTGTCAGTTCCATGACAGTCATTCTCATGATTGTGATTCATGTAACTATTAAGCTGAGTGGCCGGCTGGTACTAGTTCTTGCTCATATAACTGAATCGACAACTGAATAACATGTGACATGTAACTAAGAATTAGGGACAATGATTGATGGAAATCATCTAGTGGTGAAGCATCTTCTCGTCCGATCACTTTGATCTACGCCTTTGTCTTCGTCTTGTAAGATCTCCAGGTTTTGTGAACAGCATCAACATCTCATAGTGTCTCAAAAATAATCAGCAGCATCAACTTTCGTAACATCTCCAGGTTATGAGCGGCATCAACAATCTTGAAGAGTATCAACAAGTGGACTACACTTGATATACTTTAGAATCGACAAGCGAATACTCGTGAAGTATTGCAAGTGAAATCCACATGGATTACGATATCTATAATACACATGGCATACGGTACATGGAGTACCCATGTAATGCACATGAAATGATCGGTATGGGGTCAGTCATATGACATGATTTGAAAGGAAAAATAATAGGTTGAACGGTTAGAAAACTATCATGACAACCTGGCAATGCCATCATATACATTATTCTGGTTGCATAAAGAAACGCTAAAGTGTGGTTACACAAAATTCAACAATGATTTTCCTGGAAGCATGACTAATGAAAACCAACCATGACTATCATGACAGCATAAACAACAAAAGAGATGTAAGACGTAATCAACATGAAGACGAAATCAACATGAAACAACTTAACATGAAGGAGTATACAACATAATCAGCATGAAAATAAAGTTAACCATGATAGTATGAATGCACTTGTCATAAAAAAACATAGTAACTTATGAGGGGACATGAAAAAATTTATGCCAATAAATCATGAGAAAAAATTTATGCCTGAAAAACAGTGCGTGAATGCATGATGCAGTTTATGAAAACCTTTATTTGCGCGAGGGTGAACGCCTGTGGGTCGGTTCACCAAAACAAAGACATAGCAAAGTGGACGCCAATGGGTCGGTCCAAAGTTAAATGTTTCGATAAAAGCACATGCGACTAAATAGGGCCAGTCCTGTACCAACCATTACTTAGTCATAATTCCTGCAACAATGATACATGGAATAATGAATGAAACTCAGCTGTCAAAACTTATTAGAAAATTTTTATGTTACCAATTATGAACTACTAGGTTCAGTTCACATTAGCCACAGTTCACAAGGAACATCGTGCATGAAATAATGACACGTAACTAAGTATGGATGACGGTTGTTCAGTCCATATTAGTAAAAGAAATACTGATGAAAACATCATGGTTAAAACAACAAGGTGCTGAAAACATCATGGTTAAAACAACAAGGTGCTGAAACCCTAAATACATGGAATAACAAGCGTTGGCTTAGGAAGCTCCTGATGAATACCCACTAGTCACATGTCAAGTTTTAGAGCCTACAGGTCGAAGCCTTGGGCTTTGATACCATAATTGTAACACCCCACTTTGATAAGTGGACCGTTACGTGTGAGACCCCCAAAATCTGGCATGGAACAACTAGGCAACAAGGGGGTAACACGTCATAGTATAATAAACAATGAATTACAGTTCATACAAAGCTGACGAAATAAAAACATGTACATTACATCATAAAAGGGTCAGAGTTTTTAAACATTTGTCCCAGAGTTTTAAAAGCGGAAAATTATATTATTTCGTCTCAATTTATAACATAAAGTTCAAATTCAGCCTAAACACACTTGATCATGCAAGCAAACAAGTTTACACTAGGAATTAAGCAGGCATGACTGTTTAGAGGAACAAAAATACAGAAACTTAAAACCTTGAAGCATTAGCCTCCTCTGATGGAGTAGGTTGGCGCTGAGCCACCTAGATAGTGTTAACCACCATCTTAACACTATCAACTATCTACTCAACCAGCTACAAACATCATCATCACCATTGTTGAACCTTTAAGCTTCAAAATCAACAAGTACTGGTACTGATTGAACAGAACAACTCTAACAGCAACAAATCTTCAACAACTAGCTAATCATGATCATTTGATCACAAATAGCTAACATCAACACTAGGATATCAAGATTGCAAGGTATGAACAATAGATGAACAGTTGATGAAAGGAAATGAGAGAAGTATTTATTGATTGAGGGTAAAAGTTTGTTACAAAACGGGTAAAGTAGTTACAACTAAGCTAACTAACTCAAGAGCTTGTCAGACTCTTGAGTTTGTTGAGCTAACTAACTAGAACTAAGAATGAGAGAAAATGGAGATGTGTGTGAAAATTTCACACATTAACTACTCGTGAAAATGAGAGAGTACAATCCTATTTATAGACAAAATGTGAGGAAGTCTTGGAGTTGATGACGTGTTCCCACCATTTAATTGTTGCCACGTGTCATCCAGCTGCAAAATGTTCATAATCATGTTCTTCACAATTTGGGGACTTTTGATTCATTGATTTTGAGCTTAATTGGTTGTGTCCAATGTGCTCCTCTCTAAAAAACGATCAACTTTCATGTAGAAAACGTCTTCTGAAATTAAGTGTAGCTAATATACGTCCGTGGGTTTGTTGAGGAAGAAGAAGACATGTGTCATCTTTTGGTTGGGTGAAATGGGAGCACACGGATCGTTATCCATATTGGATAATTGGATTATTGAGTGGCGTGTTCTTATTGGTTGCTTTTGGATAGTGGAAGTATTTAAATGCTTGGCGGCGCAATAAATGAAAGGATGACTGGTCAACTTAAGTTGGCAATCCGTGTGACCTCAATCCTGCCTCCTCATTGGTTGAGAGCAAATGCACATGGATTGAACTCAATTTATTTTTGGAAAATGGCAAATTCAGCCCCTCAAGTATGGCAGATTCACAATTTAAGCTAGGAACTTCATTTCTTTGGCATAAATGATCCTTCCACTTGTATTCTTGATAAATTTGACCCTTTAACTTGGTTGACTGAAGATTTGACCATCTTTTACTTTCATCTTGACTTTGACAAATTTACACTTTTGGTCCTTCAACTTTGGAGTGTTGTCAAGATAGGTCCCTTATCTTCAAAGTCTTGTCATCTTTGATCCTTGTTTGTCTTTTTCATCTAAATAAGCTTTATTTTCTTCTTGTTTGCTTGAAAATGTATCCTTCTTACCTATTTATACACAAACACAAAACATACCACATAATTCCGCTTTATAGCACAAAAGTTAGGTATTTTCCTTGTGTTTTAGGGTGATTTGTTGATTAATTGATATGAGTTTTTGCTCATATCAAATCCCCTACACTTGAAAATTGCCATGACCTCATGCAATGCTATATTTTAAAGCACACATTTACATTCTCCTTATAATTAATCCACCTTGGCCAATATGGAATGCATCTACACTACTCTACACTATATTATACATGATTTTAATTTTGAACAATGCAATGCAAAAGAATCCATTCTATTTATATTTTTTTGGATTTTTATTGAAATGGTCTTGATGGAAATAACTCATAAAGAAATCAATGACTTAGATTAGGGATTTGGTACCATGGATACTTATCACCCTCAAGTTTCACTTACCCCATACCAAGCTTAAAAATGGGATCATTGCATTCACAAGTAAAAAGTGCATCAACTTATTCATGATAATTAAGTGTGGAACCGGTTATTATTTGAGCAAATTGCTTGAGAGCAAATTTGTCATTATTTAAAGTGTGAAATATAAGAAATGTAAAATCCAAAAATAAGGAAGCACGGTTTTAATCCTAAGTAATCCTCTCATCCGTTACTTGAAAAACCGCTCACAATTAATATAAGTCCGACTCAAGAATAATAAGTCATTCGCCTTATGTGTAAAATCCTCATGTCATGCATTAATAAGTAGCTACACACTCGCCAAGGAAAGAAAAATAAAACTCACGCAATAATTTACATCCTCCGCCTTTTTGAGACTTTGGATCTTCAATCCCGCAACCCGTCAAGGTAATATTGGATTGGAGCAACTATTAAATCCCCGCAACCCGTCAAGGTAATATTGGAATCTAATAGTTACTATAATTAACACTTCACTGCCCCTCTTGGGAGTCTTGTATAATTATTTTTTTTCTTTTCTTTCTAGCCACTCATTTTTTTTCATAAGCCGCTCTTATTTTTCTTTATTCCTCACAAAGAAAGTTGAAAAGAATAAAAGGAAAAACACCCGCTAAGTATTAAGCATGACATAAGTCTAGTACACATAAAACGTTCTAACTTAGAATCTTAAGACGTACTTATATCAACCATGAATGATTAGACAAAAATGCATAAGAGATTACAAACCAATTAAAACCGTTCTTGATTATTTATTAACATATATACATGCGAAGAAAATAGAGATAAAGAAGAGAAGGGTTTAGCCACAAGTAATTATCATGAATTTTATCTAGCCCTTTTATACTTGCTTCAACTCTATCATTTCCCATTCTCCACAAATTTAAAATCTCAAAGAATGAGATTGGTGGATGCTTAGCCTATTAGACCAATGAAGGACTACATGGTTAAGGATACTAGCTAGAGAATTCTTAGATAAGCAAACTCGGGTTGAGTCAAAATATCCATGGCGGGCCTAATATGTCAAAGATATCTAAATTTGTTAAACCATGTCCTTATTATATTTTTTTCTTTTTATATATTTTTGATGAAAAATAAAAGAAGAATATATACAACGCAAATGTGTTATGCAAATAAAAAATGATTGATGCAAAAATTATGAATGCATATTTTTGGCGGCCAAAGTAGATCAAAAATTTGAAAAATGTTTGAAAAATTAATTTTCCAAGTTATCAAGAAATTAAGGCAATGTTTAAGAGCATGGAAGTATAAAAACTTCCCCTACACTTATGACAATGAATAGACTTTGCTTAACCCATGTTAAGGAAAGATCAACTATAGTGAATTCATTTTTAAAGAACAAGGTGTCTATGAAAGATCACAATAGTAACGAAGTGAACCAGATACAAGGGCCTCCTCCATAAGCTCCAAGCATGAAATGAGTGAGCAACCCTACAAACATCATGAAGACAAAAGAAGGTCTACCCCAACACTTCTCAACAAATTGCTATCCTTATTTCTAACCTACAACACTCTAGTTCTAACAACTTCTAAACCTAGTTATTCAATCTTGATTTAAGGAGTCTCTAGCTCGACTCTTCCCACAATGAATTAATTCATGAGGAAAATGGGGATCTCTTGGACCATTTCAACGGAAATGTCCTCCCCAAAATAGTGCTTCACACAGTGACCATTCACATTAAAATTTGGACCATCGGGTTGTGACAACTCAATAGTTCCATATGGAAATACTTGAGCAATAGTGAATGGACCGGACCATCTCGACTTAAGCTTGCCCGCAAAAAGTTTAAACCTTGAGTTAAAGAGGAGAACCGGCTCTCCAACTTTAAACTCACGGTTCTTGATCTTAGCATCATGAAATTTCTTAGTCTTCTCCTTATAAAGCAAAGAATTATTATAGGCATTGGCTCTCAATTCATCCATCTCATTAAGTTGATCCTTTCTATGTGAACCGGCTTGGTTTAAATCAAAGTTATCCCACTTGAGAGCCCAAGAAGCCTTGTGTTCTAACTCGAATGGGAGGTGGCATGCTTTTCCATAGACAAGCCTATAAGAGGCACAACCAATTGGTGTCTTAAAGGCCGTCCTAAAAGCCTACAAAGTGTGACAACCCTGGTTTTGAGGTTCGTCACTTAGTTTTATTTTGTGCTAGTTGCGTGTCTTTACGTGTTTATGTGCTTATTGGTGTGTATAGATTGTGGTTTGGATATCGATTTCGGTACGGGGTACCTTGTGAATGAAACGATGTGTGATGATTTCATGTTCATGAGTTCACATGGTAGTGACTATGAAGTGAGATGGTGTTATTTGGTGGTTCTAAGTATACGTATATGTATTATAGAAAATCGTATTTTTACGATTTACGGTTTAGCATTTAGAGGTCGCGGATGAGGTAATTAGTCATATGAATATTTTTCGGGATGGTTTTAATTCATTTAGGACTTAGTTATAAAGTTTATTGCAAAATTTGAGATTTTTTTAAAAGTGTATATTTTACGTCTTTTACGGTAAAACGCGTAAATTTGACTAGTTTTACGGTTTTGTGGTTTTGGAAGCTTTAGGACCTGAAATAAATTAAGAAAATTAAATTAATATTAATAATATAATATTAAATAATAAAAATAAAAAAATGAATTTAGGGGTGTTTGGGTCGGTTTAGACGCACCAAAGAAGAAAGAAAGAAGGGAAAAACCCAAAACAGGCCCAATGGACTTGTAATGGGATTAGGGGGCCTTTAGGACTTAACCAAACCCAATTCATAACCATAATAATCAGGTTTTTAACCTCCATAACATCTCCTAGCCGAAATTCATCAATGGTGGCCAATTAGGGTTCTTCAAAAATTAGGTTTTCTTCATCTTCTATTAATTCAAAAGTAAAACCTTCTTAACCCTTTTCATATTAAATGTTTTTAATGTTTCTATGATCATATGATGGATTAGATTAGGGAATTAAAAACATTATATTAATCATATTTTAATGATTAAATAAATTAGGGCTTGTAATTAGAGGGATTATGGTTAATTAATGAGGTTGATTTTGTTAAACCCGTTTTTAAAAACTGGGCAGAATTTTGAGTTAATTGTTTTGATCATATCTGGAGTTCTAGGAACATTCAAGATGCGATCAAACTAGACCTGAAAAGGTATTTGAAGTGGCTTTCCAATTCAAGAAACTAGAACTAAATTGGAGGTCGGTAAGTGGGTCAAAAACAGGTTACAACAGTCGGAGGTCAAAACAGTTTTGAATTCAGCCTGTTTTCTTTTTAAGTTTTGGGTTGTTTGGGGTACTTAGGGTTGCATCTGGATCTTCTCACGAACATGAGAGATGGTTTATATATTGTAGTGAGTATCTGCACATGGGCTAAGATTGTGGTTTAGGGTAAGACCCTCTAATGGTAATGAACTTTTCATACGTTTAAAATCAGTGAATTCTGGATAGGTAGCAATATATACACATATATCGGGGCCTTAACAGTAGATTTAAGGTTAGGGCAAGTGGGAGGTTTTAACTAACATGTATAAAAGTGTGAATATTCCTTTTACAGAAACCATGGGTATATTTAAGTGGACGTTGGATTTAAAGTTTTGAGACCTAAAACTGGGACTGTTTTGTGTAAAATTATGAACAAGATAGCTATTGAACTTAACCATGTTAGGGACTTGTTAAGGAAGGGTAATG
Source organism: Glebionis coronaria (assembly GCA_025667525.1). NCBI lineage: Eukaryota > Viridiplantae > Streptophyta > Magnoliopsida > Asterales > Asteraceae > Glebionis > Glebionis coronaria. Next base: position 20,698 of record JANFOE010002746.1, read on the forward strand.
GGGTGATTAGAACTTAACAATGAGGTAATTACATGAGAATAGGCTAGATTTCCATCATAGGTTGATGAATCATCTTGGTGATTGGTTCGGGTATTGATTGTGTGTTTTTGGTTTGTTAGCTCGTTGCTAGTGCGAGGACTTGTGAAGAAGCTATCAGGTGAGTTTCATAGTCCCATGTTTATTATTGATTTTGACTTCCAGATGGGATGGAAGAGACACTGTGTTGAGTTATTTTCTAAATTGACGCTGTGAATGTGTTTGTGATTTGAGATGGACTTGTGTGTACTTTATGTGATTAACTACTATGTGGTTCTTGTTTGTGTATGTCAAGGTTGTGGCCTTGGGATAGGTATATAGCGTGATCGTCTATGGGACCAATGGTTAATGACAAGGTAGTGGCCTTGGGATTGGTACATAGGTTTATGGGCGCCTATGGTACCATGGTGTTTGGTAAGGCGTGATGCCTTGGAAATTATGATTGTTGGTAAGGCGTGATGCCTTGGAAATTATGGTTGTTGGTAAGGCGTGATGCCTTAGAAATTGTGGTTGTTGGTAAGACGTGATGCCTTGGTATTGTGATGATTGATTGAACATGAATGCTAGTTGTTAATGCATACTTGTAGCACATTGTCCATATGTTATTGTATTGGTGTTTGTTATTCATAGCTTGTATCTGATTTAGCGTTAGAGTCTAAACCTATGACTCTCACCAACTTTATGTTGACGTGTTTTAGTGTCTCTTTCAGGTGATAACGTGGTTAAGCGTGAGAACTTATGTGGCTAGGATTTGGAGAGCGTAGGAATGCATATAGAAGGATATCCCCGTTTCCTTCTTAGTTTACCTTTATGTTTTTTTTATATGTGATGCATGTTGGCATCTATATGTTTGATATGTTTGTGTTATTTGTATGTCTTTGGTAAGAGGTATGCCTGTTACCTACTTACCTAGACGCCTGCATTGTTGAGATATTGTCACGATATTTGTGTCGCCATTTATGATATTTCAGTTTCATTTAGTTCTCTCTATATACACGCTGTTGTTGTGATGATATCCATACGTTGCGCCCCATATTCCGCCATGGTGGGGTGTGACAGAATGGTATCAGAGACAATGGTTATAGAGAATTAGGTTGCCTAGTCGCGTAGCCTAGTCTATAGCTTAAGGGTCCCTGCATATAGGCGTCATAGGAGTATGTGTGCATTTTATTATAATTGATGTGTTTGAATGTTATTTATTGTGATGTTTTGACTAGTATGAATTGAACCATAGTAAGTTCATACTTAGCCACATGTTATTTTCTTTTTGGGTTGTGACTAGTGCGGGTTAAACCATAATCGTCCACACTAGTCATTGTCGTATTTTGCTTAAATTGTACATTATAGTACATAATTTGGTACATGGTAGTTCTATCTTTTGTTGGGTTATTTTATGTACCTGAGGTACAATATTTTTCTTTTGATGTTTAAGTCATGTTCCCTAAGAATCGTGTGGTGGTTCGAGTTACTAGGAGTACATGGGTAGGAAGGATTTTAAGCCGTTTCCACTCTTATGGGCGACATGACTTATAACTGATTATATTTTCGTTTTGGATTTAGTCTAGGCTGTTTTAGCTAGACTATGGATTTCTGTATTCCAAGAGTTTTATTATGTTATTTTTATAGATGGACTTTTGGATCTTATTGGTTATGTGGTTATGAGCTTATGTGAGTAGATGGATTTATGTGTTATATGTTGTATTGATTCTTATAAGTGTCATCATAGGAGGGAGTGCATTGGGTAAAGGGTAATTGTATAAGTATGGTGGCCAACATAGTTATACAAGTACCACAACTTCAATGGGTTCCCAAGTATGGTTGCATGAAAGAGGGTTAGTACATGCTTGTATATGATGAGATGTAGAATTTGGGTATACGTATTATATATGAGTTTATGTAATGGCTACCTACGATATGGCTATTGTTCTTTTTGTGTTATATGTTTTGGGTTATAGTTGTGTTGTGTGATTTTGGGGTCACACGATATGGTTTGGTTTTGGAGGTGGGCTTTATGCCTTGTTGTGGCACGGTGAGATGGTGATTACTCGTATGGAAAAACGAGCGTATAAAGCGATTGATTGACTTACGTGTATGATAACGAGTATGTTTGGGGGATTCAATAGGTATACATATGCGGATGTATATATACTACTATGTGTTAAGTTATGGTATATGGTCGTTCACTAGTTATTATAACTTGAACGTACCTTGTGTTTGTTCGTGTTTTATGGTGCTGGAGTTTGGTGGAGTTTCAACGACGTTTTGAATCTTTTGAACCGTGTCTTGTAGCGTATTCTTTGAGTTTCGTATTTCACGTGTACGTTTTAAAACGGTGTTCTTGGTTTTAAGTCTATTGAAATAACCTGGGATTTCTTTTGAGATAATGAAATCTTTTGTGTTGAGTCTTACATTTCTTTTGGTTGGTATATGGAAAAGGGGGACTTTGAAATCTAGTATAGGGTTAGATAGTTGGTCGTATTCGGTAAAATAAGGGTAAGGTGTTTGGGTCGTGTTTGAAACAAGATGTAACATAAGATTTCTTTTTAGTCAACACTTATTTATTTCAAATTCTAAAAGACTTTCTTTAAAATAAAGCGAAGTAAAATTTCTTTCTACTTACATAGTTTATATAATTGAGTTTAACCGATTCACGTCATTTATAATTATTAATTCAAGGTTAAATTGAGTTTATGAAGATTTCACATGCAATTTTATCTTTCATTAATATAAAACTGTTTCGGTCATAACTTGATCGTTTTAGAGCTTTTTGAGTGATTCAAAAGCCAAAAATTATGTACTCGGAACGTACTTTTCAAATATTCAGAAAGTATAGTCATGGGAGGTCAGTGGACTGGTCGGAATTGTTGTACAAGTGTCGGGTTCAAGGTTGAGTTTTGATTAGTAGTTTATTTTTATTTGGGGTGCACGGGATACCTAGTCCTTGGGTTGAGTTTTGAGATCGCCTAGAAGGTTGTTTGTAGATGGTTTGAGTCACATAGATGTGGGGAGGTAAAATAATAATAATAATAATAAATAAGAGTATATTCTTTTGGAAAGGTCGGTCTTTTGCACGGTTTAAATAATATGTTGCGGGGCGTAATATGTTTTGGTTGCCAGTGGGTGTTTCTTGGATTATTTTTCGTTGTCATGGGTCATTTTGAATTGATACATGTTCTGGGTTTGAGTTTTCTTTTGAGTCTCGTGGTTTTTGACTTGTTTTAATTGGTGCACGTGAAATGTCGTTAGTTATCCGTTGGTTTGATTCGTTGATCCTATCTGATGGATTCAGGATGTAGTTTTGGTTTCGTATTGTTCGGGAGCGTTGAGGTAGTCGTATGAAAGACTTGGTCGCGCCTACACGCTTAAGTAGGTGACCATGAGAGAACGGTCGGAATACCCTTAGTGGGGAGAAAAGAAGTTCGTAGACGAACTAGTGTGGTCATGAGGTCTCTTAGGAGTACCAAGGAGATGAATAGAGATTTGTGGGATATTAGCACAAGTAACGCGCCATAGAGAGTGTTGGAAGGGGAAGTAATACCTCAAAGGTAATTATGATTGTTCGTAGGTCATGTAAGTTTTCTGAAAATTTCCTGAAATTTAGTAGGTTTGCCTATTACTGTGAGGTAGAACCATAAATAGAGCAAGTAGGAGAAGTGAGAGGAGTTGTAGTTAGTACCCTTCTAAGGCAAATCGTTGATGGAGTGATTTAAAAACAAGAGCTGTTAGAGATTGCAAGGAATGCCGGATAAAAGTTGAGTTTCTTAGTAGTAGATTGGATGTGGAAAGAGGTTGAGTGGTCTGATGAGAGGAAGTACCGGTCTTTTAAGATGCGTGTAGAATTTTGCAAGTAGAACGAGGTAGGAATTTATTCGTATTGCCGCTAAGAGAAGGTGCAAGGAGGACATAGTTGAAACTGCTAAGGATGTTGTATGAACGCTTTGGGTTTATGGTTATGTATTTGGCTTCACCAAAGCACTAGCTGTTTTCATGGTGTCAATGAACCAAGTGTGCATGAACGTGTATAAACGAGTTGTCATCGGGAGCGTCGACGACATCTTGAACTACTCAAATCTGAGAAGGAGAGTGAGGCGAATTATGTGTTGGTTTTGGAGTGGAGTTATACGTGAGATTTTCGAGTGTGAGTTTTTAGTATTAAGTTTACCATGATGAGTAGTTAGAGATGATGGCATATCATGGAACCAGCAAGGGGCGAAGTGAATAAGGATGAGGAAGCGTTTTGGAGGCTGAAGAGGTGGATTGGATAATGAGCCGATCTTGGCATTATCAGAAGGACCGGATGAATTCGCGAAGCATGACGATACGTGGAGCAAGGATTTGGACGCGTACGAGGACGACAAAGAAAGGCGATCGCTTATACGTTGCAGGAACTGAAGATTTGGAAGAACTAGATGGACTTAGTTAGTGGGGCTGGATTGTTATATCTGCCTAGAATGCTAGAGGCATTTGGTGTACGAGACGTGGAGAATGATCTATACGGATCATGAACGTCTCCAACACATATTCAATCATCTTGATTGAACTTTTGGCAAAGGTGATGGGTGGAGTTAAGTGATGAAAGAAAATTGCAAGGCCAAGTACCATTTGGGAAAGGCAAGTATGGTTGATGAGACATGGAATAAGAAGAATAAAGTGAAGCAGAGACGAACTGGAACAATATGGATGACGTATTAGGGTGATTTGGATGAAGGGTGTAGGTTGCACGAGTTGAGTTGTCTAAAGCGGAGAACACGTCAACCTGTAAGTTGCGTGGCTTGGATAATCATATGGAGAAAAGGGACGTAGACTATACTTTCTACATAGATAGGAGTAGCTTAGAAAGGGCGATGTAAGGACGAAGTTGGTGAAAGAGATACATAATGCGGTGGAGGAATAAGTACGACGAGAGTTGGGTGATAGACGATAGACTAACTAATTCATCTCATATTTCAAGAGGAATGAAAAGTCACGTAGTTGAGAAGTTGGAAGGATTGCGTACGGATGTGATGGAATAGAGGATTTTGCGTAAAAGTTAGCCTAATATGTATGGAATGCCTTATGAAGGATTATGGCAAGGGAAGAAACGATGGGAAGCATCACATCGTGATGTATTGTAGGAGTTGAAGAAGAAGAAGGAAGTGTGTATAGAAGCGAAGCATGAATGAAATAGGTCGAGATAGGAACCGAAGATAAAACTTTGGTAGAGCTTAATGAGTAGAATAAAGCACAAGTAGGCTAATACTGTCGTAGTGTGGAAAAGGAAATGGCACTAACCTATACTAATTGATTTAGAGGTAGTTAGGAAACTCGTTAGCGATGGCTGAGTTTTCATATAATGATAGTTATCATACTAGAAGTCGATAAATGCCATTTGAGGCACTATATGAAAGGATAGGGTGAGTTGTCCCTATTGTGGACTAGAATTGGTAAAAGAGGCTACTAATGTGGTAATGATGGTTGTGGAAAGGATGAGAGCAACAAGGGATGCTATGTAGAAAAGGAGGAAACCACTAGAGTTAGGGACAAAGTTATGTAGGGAGTTTCACCTATAGTAACGGGTGGTATGTTTTGGTAAAATGGAAGAGTTGATGTAGAGTTTTGTAGGTCCATTTATGATCTTTAGAAAGATCAGACCATTAGCTTATGAGCATGGAATTTCCTGGGGGAAATGAGTTGTATACATGATATATTTCATGTATTGAGATTGGTAAAGGTTATTTGAGAATGCATTTTGCATGTACGGTTATTCGGGACTTGTGTTAATGAGAGTCTTTGTTTTATCAAAGAGTCATCTAGGAGATTTATTGACTGTGAGGTCAAGAGTTTGGAAATGAGTTCAATTGTTTTTGGTTTGTATATGTGGTATTTTGAAACTTGAACTAAAGTTCACGTGGAAATGAGAGGAGTTCTTTTAGAACAAGTATCCTCGTGTGATTTGTTGTCTGTGTGTTTGATCCTAAGGAGTAAATCTCGGGACGAGATTTTTCTATTAGGAGGGAGTGATGTGACAACCCTGGTTTTGAGGTTCGTCACTTAGTTTTATTTTGTGCTAGTTGTGTGTCTTTACGTGTTTATGTGCTTATTGGTGTGTATAGATTGTGGTTTGGATATCGATTCCGGTACGGGGTACCTTGTGAATGAAACGATGTGTGATGATTTCATGTTCATGAGTTCACATGGTAGTGACTATGAAGTGAGATGGTGTTATTTGGTGGTTCTAAGTATACGTATATGTATTATAGAAAATCGTATTTTTACGATTTACGGTTTAGCATTTAGAGGTCGCGGATGAGGTAATTAGTCATATGAATATTTTTCGGGATGGTTTTAAGTCATTTAGGACTTAGTTATAAAGTTTATTGCAAAATTTGAGATTTTTTTAAAAGTGTATATTTTACGTCTTTTACGGTAAAACGCGTAAATTTGACTAGTTTTACGGTTTTGTGGTTTTGGAAGCTTTAGGAGCTGAAATAAATTAAGGAAAATTAAATTAATATTAATAACATAATATTAAATAATAAAAATAAAAAAAACGAATTTAGGGGTGTTTGGGTCGGTTTAGACGCACCAAAGAAGAAAGAAAGAAGGGAAAAGCCCAAAACAGGCCCAATGGACTTGTAATGGGATTAGGGGGTCTTTAGGACTTAACCAAACCCAACTCATAACCATAATAATCAGGTTTTTAACCTCCATAACATCTCCTAGCCGAAATTCATCAACGGTGGCCAATTAGGGTTCTTCAAAAATTAGGTTTTCTTCATCTTTTATTAATTCAAAGGTAAAACCTTCTTAACCCTTTTCATATTAAATGTTTTTAATGTTTCTATGATCATATGATGGATTAGATTAGGGTTTAACTAAAAAGAGTATATTAATCATATTTTAATGATTAAATAAATTAGGGCTTGTAATTAGAGGGATTAGGGTTAATTAATGAGGTTGATTTTGTTAAACCCGTTTTTAAAAACTGGACAGAATTTTGAGTTAATTGTTTTGATCATATCTGGAGTTATAGGAACATTCAAGATGCGATCAAACTAGCCCTGAAAAGGTATTTGAAGTGGCTTTCCAATGCAAGAAACTAGAACTAAATTGGAGGTCGGTAAGTGGGTCAAAAACAGGTTACAATAGTCGGAGGTCAAAACAGTTTTGAATTCAGCCTGTTTTCTTTTTAAGTTTTGGGTTGTTTGGAGTACTTAGGGTTGCATTGGGATCTTCTCACGAACATGAGAGATGGTTTATATATTGTAGTGAGTATCTGCACATGGGCTAAGATTGTGGTTTAGGGTAAGACCCTCTAATGGTAATGAACTTTTCATACGTTTAAAATCAGTGAATTCTGGATAGGTAGCAATATATACACATATATCGGGGCCTTAACAGTAGCTTTAAGGTTAGGGCAAGTGGGAGGTTTTAACTAACATGTATAAACGTGTGAATATTCCTTTTACAGAAACCATGGGTATATTTAAGTGGGCGTTGGACTTAAAGTTTTGAGACCTAAAACTGGGACTGTTTTGTGTAAAATTATGAACATGATAGCTATTGAACTTAACCATGTTAGGGACTTGTTAAGGAAGGGTAATGGGGTGATTAGAACTTAACAATGAGGTAATTACATGGGAATAGGCTATATTTCCATCATAGGTTGATGAATCATCTTGGTGATTGGTTCGAGTATTGATTGTGTGTTTTTGGTTTGTTAGCTCGTTGCTAGTGCGAGGACTTGTGAAGAAGCTATCAGGTGAGTTTCATAGTCCCATGTTTATTATTGATTTTGACTTCCAGATGGGATGGAAGAGACACTGTGTTGAGTTATTTTCTAAATTGACGTTGTGAATGTGTTTGTGATTTGAGATGGACTTGTGTGTACTTTATGTAATTAACTGCTATGTGGTTCTTGTTTGTGTATGTCAAGGTAGTGGCCTTGGGATAGGTATATAGCATGATCGTCTATCGGACCAATGGTTAATGACAAGGTAGTGGCCTTGGGATTGGTACATAGGTGTATGGGCGCCTATGGTACCATGGTGTTTGGTAAGGCGTGATGCCTTGGAAATTATGGTTGTTGGTAAGGCGTGATGCCTTGGAAATTAGAATGGTTGTTGGTAAGGCGTGATGCCTTGGAAATTGTGGTTGTTGGTAAGGCGTGATGCCTTGGTATTGTGATGATTGATTGAACATGAATGCTAGTTGTTAATGCATACTTGTAGCACATTGTCCATATGTTATTGTATTGGTGTTTGTTATTCACAGCTTGTATCTGATTTAGCGTTAGAGTCTAAACCTATGACTCTCACCAACTTTATGTTGACGTGTTTTAGTGTCTCTTTCAGGTGATAACGTGGTTAAGCGTGAGAACTTATGTGGCTAGGATTTGGAGAGCGTAGGAATGCATATAGAAGGATATCCCCGTTTCCTTCTTAGTTTACCTTTATGTTTTTTTTATATGTGATGCATGTTGGCATCTATATGTTTGATATGTTTGTGTTATTTGTATGTCTTTGGTAAGAGGTATGCCTGTTACCTACTTACCTAGACGCCTGCATTGTTGAGATATTGTCATGATATTTGTGTCGCCATTTGTGATATTTCAGTTTCATTTAGTTCTCTCTATAGACACGCTGTTGTTGTGATGATATCCATACGTTGCGCCCCATATTCCGCCATGGTGGGGTGTGACACAAAGCATCATCAAGTTTATCCGACCAAGAAGCTCGATGCTCTCCCACCGTTCTCTCTAAAATTCTCTTTAAACCACGATTTGACCATTGGTTTGAGGGTGATACGCGGTAGAAAGTCTATGATTAACTCCATATTTCTTCATAACTCTCATGAATTGATCATTACAAAAGTGCGTACCACGATCACTTATGATGGCCCGAGGTACACCAAATCTAGCAAACAATTGCTTTAAAAACTTCACAACAACTCTAGCATCATTGGTAGGTAAGGCTTTGGCCTCAACCCATTTTGACACATAATCCACCGCCACAAGTATATACTTGTTTCCCTTGGAAGATGGAAAAGGTCCCATAAAATCTATGCCCCATACATCAAAAATCTCACACTCTTGAATAAAATTTTGTGGCATCTCATCACGTTGCGTAATTTTTCCTTGTCTTTGACATACATCACAAAATTTCACCATCTCTTGGGCAGCTTTGTAAATAGAAGGCCAATAATAACCCGAATTAAATACTTTCTTGGCGGTATAGTTAGGCCCAAAATGTCCACCCGTAGGTCCTTTATGACAAGCTTCTAATATCTTAAATGCCTCGGGCCCATCTACACACCGTCTAATGATTTGGTCCGCACATTGCCTAAAAAGATAAGGATCATCCCAAAAGTAGTACTTAACTTCCTTAAGAAACTTCTTCTTTTGTTGGGAAGTAAGACCCTCTATAAGCACATTTCCCACAAGATAGTTTGCGATATCCGCAAACGAAGGGGTGGCATCCTCTTGAGAAGAGATAGACATGAGCTCCTCTAATAGAAAGGATTCATTGATTTCTTTATTAGGAAAATCTCTTTGAAAAGGATGCTCAAGTCTACTCAAGTGATCCGCCGCTAAATTCTCGGCTCCTTTCTTATCTCGAATTTCTATCTTAAACTCTTGAAGCAATAAAACCCATCTCAAAAGCCTAGGCTTAGCATCTTGCTTTGTCATGAGATACTTGAGAGCGGAATGATCCGTATACACTATGGTTTTGGATAGCACAAGGTATGGTCAAAATTTCTCAAAAGCATAAACTATAGCAAGCAACTCTTTTTCCGTGGTAGTATAATGAAGTTGTGCACCGGTCATGGTTTTACTAGCATAGTGTATAGGTTGAAAATGCTTCTTCACTCTTAACCTAAGACGGCACCCACCGCATAATCACTAGCGTCACACATAAGCTCAAAAGGCAATTCCCAATTTGGAGAAACCAAAACAGGAGCCTTAGTTAATTTCTCCTTAAGAGTCTCAAACGAATCCAAACACTCTTGGTTGAAAATGAAAGGAGCCTCTTTTTCCAAGAGGTGGGTCATCGGTCTTTACTATCTTAGAAAAATCTTGTATGAAGCGCCTATAAAACCCCGCATGACCTAAGAAACTCCTTACACCTTTAACCGTAGTGGGTCGGGGAAGCGTATCAATCACATCAATTTTAGCTCGATCCACTTCTAATCCCTTATTGGATATCTTGTGTCCCAAAACAATTCCCTCTTTCACCATAAAGTGACATTTCTCCCAATTAAGAACTAAACGTGTCTCCTCACAACGCTTAAGCATTCGTTCTAAATTGGTGAGACATGAGGTAAATGAATCTCCAAAGACGGAAAAGTCATCCATGAAAACCTCCATAGTTTGCTCTATCATATCATGGAAAATTGCAATCATGCACCTTTGGAATGTCCCCGGTGCATTACATAAGCCAAAAGGCATTCTCTTGTAAGCAAATGTACCGTAGGGACAAGTGAATGTGGTCTTTTCTTGATCCTTAGGGTCAATGGGTATTTGGAAATAACCTGAAAAGCCATCAAGAAAGAAATAGTACTCATTTCCCGCTAAGCGTTCAAGCATTTGGTCCATAAAAGGCAATGGGAAGTGATCTTTCCTAGTAGCCTCATTGAGCTTCCTATAGTCAATACAAACTCTCCAACCGGTAACAAGTCTCGTAGGAATAAGCTAATTTTTCTCATTAGGTACTACGGTGATTCCACCCATTTTTGGAACACAATGTACCGGGCTAACCCATGGAGAGTCGGAAATGGGGTAAATCATGCCCGCATCAAGGAGTTTGATAACTTCCTTTTTAATGACCTCATGGATTTTTAGGTTAACCCTTCGTTGGCTTTGAATGGCGGGTTTGTAATCATCCTCCATAAGGATTTTGTGTGTACAAAAATGTGGATCAATTCCCCTTATGTCGGATATTTTCCATGCTAAAGCTTTCTTATGTTTCTTAAGGACTTCTATGAGGTTCTCTTTCTCATCCTCTTTCAACTCTTTAACAATGATCACAGGTAACTGGTCTTTGCCCTCTAAGAAAGCATACTCTAGGTGGGATGGAAGGTCCTCAAGTTCAATTGGAGGTGGACTCTATATCGAAGGTTTTACTATGGAAGGATCATCATTGGTTACTTCTTGTGGAATGGAGGAAGGAATAGGGTCCTCATTGAGCAACTTTTGGATGGTGAGAATATCTTCTTCCCAATTGATTGGAGAATCATCATTACCAAGAAAGTTGGACTCAAATTCCTCCAAGAGGAAATCACTCTCTCCAAAAGGTGTTAAAGAGGGAGCAATTGAGGCCACGGTTTCAACATGGGGCATATCCTCACTATTACTCTTGCAAGCGTCATGAAAATGCTCATCACACACTTCATCTAGCACATCAACTATGTTAATAGTCTCACAAGGTTTAACTCCTTAATCTCTTTCTTATCACAAACTTTCCCTAACTTAAACACCACTTTCTCATCCTCAACTCTCATAATTAGTTCTCCCTCCACCACATCTATCAAAGTACGACCCCTTCTCAAAAATGGCCTACCAACAATCAAAGGAAATCTAGGGTCCATGTCATAATCAACCACTACAAAGTCGGCCAGAAATGTAAACTTATCCACACCTACAAACACATCCTCCGCGATACCTACAAGGTAAGCTATGGTACGGTTGGCTAACTCAAGTGTCATCCTAGTGGGAGTGAGCTCGGGAAGAGAGAGTTTTTTCCAAACCGATAAAGGCATGAGGTTTATGCTTGCCCCTACCAAAGCCATGCAATTTTCCACATCGGGAATACAAGGTATCAAGAAGCGCCCCGGATCTCCAAGTTTTGTTGGTAAGGTTTTAAGTAGGACGACGGAACAATTTTCATTAAGGGATGTGTTAGGAAAATCAACCAATTTTTCCTTGTTAGAGAGTAAATCCTTGAACATCTTAGCAAATTTTGGCATGTAAGCAAGAGCTTCCGCAAAGGAGATGTTTATGTTGAGTTGCTTGAACATCCTTAAGAAATTTGAGACTTGGATATCATCCTTGTTCTTTAACTTGTCCTTTTTCAATCTTGAAGGATAAGGAAGATTTGGTTTCGGTGTAAAGAAGATTTGTCTTTGTTAGCTTCTTGGTTGGGAGTTGTGGAAGGTAAAGGAGAAATGGGAATAGGTTGAGAAGGTGTGTTTGATTTAATAGGAGCATTTGGAGGTGGTGAAGTGAATGTAGAAGGCTTGTCACATGTAGGAACAAAAGTGGGTTTAACAATAGGAGGTGTAGGAGGTGAAGGATCCTTTGTTGATTTTCCACTTCTTGTTGTAATAACATTGACATTAGCCCTTGGGTTTGTTTGTGTGTTAGATGGTAAAGCCCCTTGTTGTCTTTGATTGAATGCCATCAAAAGCCTATTAGTTTGTTCCTCTGATATACGTTTCATTTGGTCATTCATTCTTTTCTCAGTTTCACGAATTCTCCTCTCAACATACTCATGAGTCTCTTGTAGCCCATATCCTTGATTTTGAAGTTGAGGGTAACCTTGATTGGGGATTTGAGAATATCCTTGATTTGGGAAGGGTGGGAGTGGTGGATTAAATCCTTGATGTGGTGGATAAAAGTTATTTCCTTGATTTTGAAAATTGTTAGGTGCCTTGTAGTTATTCCCTTGGTATTGTGGTCTTGAACCTTGGTTTCTTTGTAACAAATGAGGAGGATTTTGTTGAGGTTGGGTGGGTAGTTGGGGTGGGAATCCCGGTGGAGTAAGGTAATTTTGAGACTTGTAAGAAAGGTTGTTGGAATTGATGTTTGGCTTGAAATGTTCACGATGTTCCTCTTGGTAAGCATAACATTCCCCTTGATAACCTTGCACCTTATCACATTGTTGATAGGAATGAGGACCTCCACAAGTCTCACATGAAAGAGTAATGGCATGCACATCATTTGTAGATTGATTGCCCATAGAAAGCTTCATAAAGTCATTCATCATTGTTTCTTGCATCTTTTGAGTGTTTTGGATGAGTGTTTGACTTTCCTTTTGAGCTTGAGTCAATGCTTGAATGCATGAAATGAGTTGAGTCTCCAATGGTTTAGAACCTCCTTCTTGAATGACATGTACTCTTTCATCAAATTGTTTGTTGGTTTGCACCATTGCTTTGGTCTCAATAATATCCCAAGCCTCTTGAATGGATTTAATAAGAATATTTCCTCCCGCGAAAGCATTGAGTGAGTCTTGGTGATGAGGTTTAAGGCCATTGTAGAAAGTATTGATTTGGTGAACTTCATCCAATCCATGGTTAGGGCATATCCTCAATAACTCTCTATACTCCTCCAAAGCATCACTAAATGTTTGACTAGGTTTTTGTTGGAAGCCAATAATTAAGTTCCTAAAAGCCGTGGTCTTATATGGGGGAAAGAACTTATTCAGAAACTTCTTAGTGAAACCATCACATGCGGTAATGCTCTCGGGTGGTTGTGTATCTAACCAATGCTTAGCCAGACCCTTTAGTGAAATTGCACCAATATCAACTTAATGGCATCATGGGGAACTCCATTATACTTAATGGTATTGCAAAGAGCAATAAATATCTTAAGGTGATCATGTGGATTATTATTCTTGTTCCCATAAAAAGGTGTGTTTGAAACCAAGTTAATCATGGATGTTTTTAGCTCAAATGTGTTTGCGGGAATATCGGGTATCTTGATAGCATCGGCATATCCTTGCACATTGGATTGCAATTGCTCCATCAAAGATCGAGTATCAACTCCGGCCATGGCTTCTTGTTGTGTATGAATCAAAGCACGATTCTCGGGATCGGCTTGATGGACGGTGGTGTTTCTACTCTTTCTCTTTTTCTTCCTTTTCGGAGGAAGGGGTTGTACACCAATCGGTATTTGTGCACGCCCGCGAGTGAGCATGCAACTTAATACGAGGAATGAGAGAGAAGCTCTCGTGTAACTTTGAAGAGAAAAGGATTATCCTCTTCGAGTTTCAATATGAAATATCCACAAGAAGAATAATAATATACGTATGTACTACTTGGGTGCAAGACCCCCAATGAAGCCTTCCTTCTTAGAATACTCACAAGTGAACGGGGGGTTAGGTGGCGCGAAGCACTTAAGTACCTATTGACCCTTAGATGGCATTTTATAGCACATCGCCTTTCTATTCACTTAATTGTTTGTATTCTTTGAATTGTTGCTTATTGGAAGTATTTATCTATTCTTGCTTTATTTTGTTTGATCGATACGCGTGTCAAGGACCGGAACGCCCCTCAACACGGTGTATTGCCTTGGCAATACTTATGAAGAATATGTGTGTTGGTTGTTCTTATACGTATACGTATTTACTTATAATGATATATGGAAAATATTTTTGTATTTATGAGTTTTTTTAGAGAAAATACTATATGTACATAAAAACCGAGAAAATCCAATAATATATATTTTTGGGTGCAATCTTTTAGGAAAAAGATTACTTTTTGGATTTTTTATTTGTTTGGTCAATTCTTTAGGAAAAGAATTGTTTTTGTTATTTTTTAGTTTTTATATATTTTTATATTTTTGATTTTTTATTGTTTTTTATTTATGATACGTAAAAATAACGTTCACTAGGTGAAGGATCCCAAAAGCCAATTAAAACCGTCAATCGATAGTCTCTCGTAAAGTCAAAGAACCGGCAGCGGCGCCATTTGAAATTTAGTATAATTGAAGTTCGTTTTCTCAGTTCTTAACCAATTGAAAGGCCTAACAAAATCGGGTTTATGATCGTTTTTGGTTGGTAAGGTTATTTGGTTCTTCTATGTCTAATTGAGCAATCAAGTAAAAATTGCAAAATATTAACTACGTAACCGTAAAACAATTAGTCAAATACCAAATTTCTTATTCAAATAAGGTCAAAGTTGTAAATCTAAGAAATTTAAGTGCTTAAAATGTAAAATATTAAAACTACTATGCTTGAAATGTAAATTTAGTTAACTACAAGGACTAACTATGCAAATGTAACAAACTAGTAACTAATTTGTAACAAAATGCAAAACTGACTAACTGATTATGTAAAGTTTTGAAAATGAAAGGACTTAACAAGTGCAAACCCTAGATTAGTGCAAGTTTAGTCAAGTATTCAAACTGTTCCAAAACTTGAGGACTAAAGTGCAATTAAAGGTAATCTTTTAACAAAAACAGGAAAAGTGAAACAATAAGCTCGTTTAAGCAATCTAGTGAACCAAATAAGCTCTAGTAACTTGCAAAAGGCTTAAAATCCAAAATTACCTAGGCTTGTAAAAGGATTAAGTCTGAAATCAAATAGAACTCAAATAAGCAAACCTTGATAAGATACAAATAAGCTAACTAATAAGCTGGCCGTGCACAAAATGATTTTCTTGCCAAAACTTGTTTGTCAAGCCATAAAGAGCATGGAATGTCTTTTAAAATAAAAAATGATCCAGTAATGAAGTAGGAAAATGGAAATAAGCTAAACCAAGCTTATTTGACCAGCGTTGACAAGATTTTTGGAAAAGCTAAAGATTTCCAGATCTCTTCAGGAACACTTACTAAATGCAAATGTGAAAGAAAATTGGGATGTTTATGAAGTAGAAATGCTTGTTTGAGAAAATAGGCAATGCCTATATTACAGAAACTTGCAATTGCTTAATGGCTGAGTAAAATGCTTATTTCTTCTTTGAATTAGAAAACTGTACAATTTCCTTAAGAGAACTTGACATTCAGATATTGAATTACAGATTAGAACTGGTTTCAAACAATTTCATCAAGAAACAAAGTAATCCTAAGCACTTGAAATCAACAACTTTTATGAACAAGTTAAACTGAAAACTGACCCATACTTTTTTTGTTGCCAATTGCCTTTTTGACATAAGACTTGTCTTGAAAACTACCAAACATTGTTTATTATTACTAAATGACTGAGAATGAACAAGAATCTACCAATTACCAACACTTGAACACAACTTGAAAGCTTATACCAAACACCACTTAACTGAATTCTAAAAAAATTTAATAAAGGAATCTTAGCAATTGGTTAAACTGATTACAATATGATAACAGACTAAACTTGGGATGACCAAAATAAAGTGCAAAGGAACTAATAATAGACAGTTAAACAAACCAAAAATCAAAATGCACAATTAGGCTAAGATAACTGATAAACTGATAACAAGAACTAGAATTAAGCTAGTGATCAGGAATTAAACTACACTTAAGCTATCCAATTACCAAAATCAGTTCAAATTCAGCCTAAACACACTTGATCATGCAAGCAAACAAGTTTACACTAGGAATAAAGCAGGCATGACTGTTTAGAGGAACAAAAATACAGAAACTTAAAACCTTGAAGCATTAGCCTCCTCTGATGGAGTAGGTTGGCGCTGAGCCACCTAGATAGTGTTAACCACCACCTTAACACTATCAGCTATCTACTCAACCAGCTACAAACATCATCATCACCATTGTTGAACCTTTAAGCTTCAAAATCAACAAGTACTGGTACTGATTGAAAAGAACAACTCTAACAGCAACAAATCTTCAACAACTAGCTAATCATGATCATTTGATCACAAATAGCTAACATCAACACTAGGATAACAAGATTGCAAGGTATGAACAGTAGATGAACAGTTGATGAAAGGAAATGAGAGAAGTATTTATTGATTGAGGGTAAAAGTTTGTTACAAAACGGGTAAAGTAATTACAACTAAGCTAACTAACTCAAGAGCTTGTCAGACTCTTGAGTTTGTTGAGCTAACTAACTAGAACTAAGAATGAGAGAAAACGGAGATGTGTGTGAAAATTTTACACATTATACTCGTGAAAATGAGAGAGTACAATCCTATTTATAGACAAAATGTGAGGAAGTCTTGGAGTTGATGACGTGTTCCCACCATTTAATTGTTGTCACGTGTCATCCAGCTGCTAAATGTTCATCATCATGTTCTTCACAATTTGGGGACTTTTGATTCATTGATTTTGAGCTTAATTGGTTGTGTCCAATGTGTTCCTCTCTAAAAAACGATCAACTTTCATGTAGAAAACATCTTCTGAAATTAAGTGTAGCTCATATACGTCCCTGGGTTTATTGAGGAAGAAGAAGACACGTGTCATCTTTTGGTTGGGTGAAATGGGAGCACACGGATCATTATCCGTATTGGATAATTGGATTATTGAGTGGCATGTTCTTATTGGTTGCTTTTGGATAGTGGAAGTATTTAAATGCTTGGCGGCGCAATAAATGAAAGGATGACTGGTCAACTTAAGTTGGCAATCCGTGTGACCTCAATCCTGCCTCCTCATTGGTTGAGAGCTAATGCACATGGATTGAACTCAATTTGTTTTTGGAAAATGGCAAATTCAGCCCCTCAAGTATGGCAAATTCACAATTTAAGCTAGGAACTTCATTTCTTTGGCATAAATGGTCCTTCCACTTGTATTCTTGATAGATTTGACCCTTTGACTTGGTTGACTAAAGATTTGACCATGTTTTACTTTCATCTTGACTTTGACAAATTTACACTTTTGGTCCTTCAACTTTGGAGTGTTGTCAAGATAGGTCCCTTATCTTTAAAGTCTTGTCATCTTTGATCCTTCTTTGTCTTTTTCATCCAAATAAGCTTGATTTTCTTCTTGTTTGCTTGAAAATGTATCCTTCTTACCTATTTATACACAAACACAAAACATACCACATAATTCTGCTTTATAACACAAAAGTTAGGTATTTTCCTTGTGTTTTAGGGTGATTTGTTGATTAATTGATATGAGTTTTTGCACATATCAGGTGTCCTTAATTATATAATAAAATCTTAATGTTTGTTATGCGTGCAAATTTAGTTTTTAATAATATTTCTAAAACTTCTAAACGTTTTGTTAGGACTTAAAAGTTGAGTCAACACAAGTCAAAAGACCTTACCCCAATTCCCTTACAAATACAGTTTATGTCTTTTCATTTTAGTTAGTCTTGAATTTGTTGTAAAACTTTTCTCTATCAATTCCTATCCATTGTAATCACTAGGATTTGTTACCCGCGCTCTGCTTCGGGGAGCACGGGTGTTTTATGGTTATTTTGATAGGAAAGAGCATCTAGTTTGGTTAAACACATGGTAAACTGATTTGTTATGCAAAGGAAATCTACTTTTGAAATGATTTGATTATGTAAATTACATTTGAGATCACAAACGATGATCGTTGTGGCTACGGCGAAGAGCGGGCGAATTAGGAACGTTTTCAGAGGCCGTCGATGAAGGCGTTATAAGTTTGCCTGTCAATGAGTGTGTCCCAAAAGTGTGGCCAATGAGACTGTTAAGTTTCTTTTGGCTAATGCTTCTTCAAAAGGTGTAAAGAGATCAAGTCTTGTGGCTGAGACTTCAGTCGTTCGAGTTTCTGAACATCTGTTCCATATAACAATAGCAAAATGGTTTCAAAATTTTGTTGCGGTCACGTGTCTCACATCATAACGAATAAGACCCATCAAGGTAATCTAATACAAATCCATGAGTTACCTGATGTACATGATTTAGATGAAATATTGATCACCCTGCGTAAAACATGTTAGACATGTTACAGGGGCCACAACATAACCTATTTTTCCTAAAAACCTGACCTACGTGATGTTTGATCACAAACGATGATCGTTGTGCCTGCGGCGAAGAGCGAGCGAATTAGGAACGTTTTCAGAGGCCGTCGATGAAGGCGTTATAAGTTTGCCTGTCAATGAGTGTGTCCCAAAAGTGTGTCCAATGAGACTGTTAAGTTTCTTTTGGCTAATGCTTCTTCAAAAGGTGTAAAGAGATCAAGTCTTGTGGCTGAGACTTCAGTCGTTCGAGTTTCTGAACATCTGTTCCACATGACAATAGCAAAATGGTTTCAAAATTTTGTTGCGGTCACGTGTCTCACATCATAATGAATAAGACCCATCAAGGTAATCTAATACAAATCCATGAGTTACCTGATGTACATGAATTTAGATGAAATATTGATCACCTTGCGTAAAACATGTTAGACATGTTACAGGGGCCACAGCATAACCTATTTTTCCTAAAAACCTGACCTACGTGATGTTTTGACATGTTTACTCTAGATGTGAGTTGAACATAATATATAAATAGTGAAAAAGTAAGTTGGGTCTAAATGTGAGTTGGACATACTTCTGCAGGACTGTTGATTCTTGGGGAATGACACTTCATTCTCAGAGTCAAATAAATACTTTGAGGTGTCCATTCTGGAGTGGTTCTCGTGCTTGATTAGAGGATGGTGAATTAGTTTCAGATTTATCAACTCACCTATAATAGATGAGTAATAGAGACTCAAATAAATAAAGTTTCCCGTGCTAAAAAAATAAAAACTATAAGGTTCATTAAAATATATCTCTACCTGAAATGATGCACCTATGACCTGGTCGGGATTGGCTTAAATGCGGTCCTTCTTCCCATCAGACCATCGTTATGCTAACACTCCCCAAGTTTACAAACTGTCAAGGCGAACTTGTGAGTTTTGTCCAAGTGAGTTAGTTCATCACGCCTAAAATTTAGTAACAATATAAGTATTAGAAGAAGAAAAATCACGTCAAATAATCATCTCATTATACGCTATGGAAAAAACCTTAAGTATACAACAAACATAATGCTACAATATCTGGATGATGATGTGAAGTGATGATTGGGATAGTGACGAACCGGATGTTGACGATGGTGGATTAGATTGTATGAACCCATGGCAGGCATCGTCCAAGCAATGGTTATTTGCCCTTGTAAATGGAGTATCTGACAAATGGTACATGAGATAAATTAGAAGTTTATTTAAAAACAAATATAAACAAAGCAAATTAGTATGACCTCACCACTCGTGCTTATCGACATCTATATGTAGCATATTACAAAATGATGTTATAAGAAAAACACACATAGTTTATCTTAAGTAGAAACGACAACATCATATATCCAGATCAAAGTGACATAGACGTAAGGCCTTGACCTTGGATTGTTTGATTGACCTGTAGATGGGAAAAGAAATAATCCGGTGATGCACAAAGAAGCTTGTAAACCAATTCTCGTTGAGGTACTCTCTTTTCGTAAACCAATATGTCGTAACACATCTCTATCACCTTTCACGCTAATGTACAGATAACACATCTACATAGATTAGGTAACCCACACCTCTCGGACCGTCCATACTAATTTAAATGCAAATAACGTTTACACTCATACCTCTTATGAAAGACTTAACATTATTCTCTCTAGTCAAAGATTTTGTGCAGAACGAAGGTGACATAAATTTCCACAAAACAGTTAGGATTTACTCTGTTGTTACGATTGATCTATTCCAATTTATAACACCATTAATCACACACATTATTTACACACAACAAAACTATATCTAACTACCATTTCACTAATAAAACATCCAACACATAATTACTGTTGGTAACTAGGTTAGAACGAACATTACTCACTTCTACCATAAACAACTTAAATTTATATTACCTTTTGTAAAACATCCTGACCTGTTTAACCTGTTACCATACACATCCATCCTTTAGACAGAACGATTAAAAATAACTAAGAAAAAGAGAAATTACCTGAGCACAATAACCGAACAAAATATCCAGCCCCCATCCATGGTTCAAGTCACTCTAGGGAATATAAAGGAACATAGACTATATGATAATCACTTATCTTATTTCCTAAAGTTTTCTTCTGTCTAAATTTCTAATGTATTCTGTATCAAAATTCAAGACTGTATGACTATCACTTATCATATTTATCGATAATGTAGTGGCTCAGAGTTGGAAGCGTGGTACCGGCGATTCAGGCGATCGGCCTACCATGGCTGCAAACATGATGTCATGATGCCACACAGAAAAGCAGGTCGACGACAACCATCACCATCGGCCAACTAATTATAGTTGGAAAGCGGTAGACACACGTATAAAACAATATCTTCATCGCCTTGAGCCAAAGAAAAGTTACCCTACCAATTTTTTTCAAACAACTCATTCACATATAATAACTATAGCATAATCGTCCCCAACTCAAATTCGGGATTCAAAGAGAAATGACGGTTAAATGTGGCTGCTAGCAATGTCGCTGTCGTGCCTACGAATAACGCGGCTGGCATCTTACCCAGTCCAATATTCAATTTTCAAAATGTTACTGTTTCAGAAATTACGATGTCTCACAAAATTTTTCGCCCAAGCACATTTCTCATAAGAGTTATAAACAATTTGTGTCGGTCTTGCTGCAAGGCGTGGGTCTACATGCATCAAATATGATCGCCTTGCAACCTCATAAGAAAACGCATAGGTTACTCGCCAAAAGACAAATATGAACAATGGTTCAAATGTTGCTTATTAAAAAGGGAGGTTATGTATGGAATACGTAAACAGAAAGAAGTACATAACTTTTTTTTAACATCAGCTGGCATGTGTTTGGAAATGCGGTTCTCAGCTTGTGTGGATCCCACATGGCCAGTCAACACAGGCCTGCTGAATGTGTTTGCTGCAGCTTCTCTCTTGTGACCGGCATCTGATTAAGGCTATAAATTATTATCAACTGGTTACAAAATAGCCATGTACTAAAATAATTTACAAAGGGAGAAGGTCACAAACCTCATAAGATTCCGATTTATAGCTTATTTTTAAACCAATAAGCCAAAAGCTTATTGTATATATATGCATTCAAGGATTGGAGATGAAAGAATGGAAACCGTACCCAAAACCCGTCATGGCTGCGATCACATGGTTGCCTCGCCAAGATACGGGGTCTGCGAAGGCACAGTTATAAAAAACATTCTATGCACCTATGTTTCATCATCGCCACAGTATCGGTGTCAATGACACCTACCATTACCAAACCATGTATTGTAGGAAAAAGGATTAAACACAACCGCACAATAGCCGCTTCATAGGCCATATAGGCCAACCATCAGGGACATAGGATGCCCTCAGATCCATCATAGCTTTATAAAATGGATATAACCACGAATGTTATGAAATGAAAACCGATAACCAATATCACACAATCAAAATTGCAAATATAGGATTAATACCAAACAAAGCACAATTTTTTCAGCTTATTGTACGTTTGTTAGGAAATGATCATCACGTCATTGTTTTCACCATAGTCACAATATGGGTTTTTTTCGTAATAACCACCATGATTGATTCCAAATAAATTTTTAGCCAATTTGATCAAGAAAAAACACTAAAAGATTGGAAGGCCTAATATTTTATCAGATTCTAAAACACACCCACCAATCAAGATCTAACCTTTTTAAGATTTGGATGACACCCAGAAAGCAAAAAAGGCCAAAACAAATGCTATAAAATTACCTTTTATCATTTGAAGCTTGGTAGGCACAAAAACAACAATAAAAAATGAATAAAACCAACTCTAATCATCATCAGAACCGCAACAACAACCATTTGCACCTCATAACCCAGATTCAAGAATACCCATCTAACCTCACGTACGCCGCCTACCGACCATCATCGCTGCCTACCATAAACGACGGCAACAAATATGTTGGTGGCAACTAAGAGGGATGAGGGTATGTGGTTATCAATCACAGACAACCCACAAACAATCCAAATAAGATAAGATCTGGTTCTCTAAAGAGAGAACTCAGACCCTAGATATGTTTTTCTAGAGAGAGAGAGAGAAACATACAATAAATTATGCTGTGTGTTTTGTACAAGTTCTTATCACCATGAGAGAGAAGCGATTTTTTTATTACCACCACAATCAGACAATAAAATTAATCATCTAGCAAAATGAATGGCTAAACACTTTAATCAAAAGGCAGAATAAACAAAAAGGCAGAATAAACAGTAAAGGGCAAACTCCCCTCTCTAACAGAAACAGTAAAAGGCAAACTCCCAATCAATGAAAACGGGGCACCATTAATGAAACAAAAATAATGAAACGGAAGGTGCCAGTGTGTGTTTTGATTGTGAGAGGGAATTTTGGTTGTGAGAGAAGGGGATAGTATTATAAAAATGCCTTTGTGAGGGAATCACTGCTCCTATGGATGTGTGATTCTCCTCTTTTATATAAAGGTTAATTCAATTACAATAAACATTCCATTGAATTCAGTTCTTCGATCTTGATTCTAATTCGATAGATCCTAGCTGTAATTCAGGCAACTTCGAGTGATCCTAGTTGCCGTTCATTTGAGTACGTATCAAATGGTATCAGAGAACTTTCCTTGTGAGTTCTCATTGTTTTGATCATTCGTGTTCTAGTTTGTAAGTTCTTGGTTTTCCGGTGAATCCGTTATCTTTCCGGTGAACTTTTCTGATCAAACGTTTCGATCATTCTTGGTTCTATTTTGATCCTTAAATCAAGATTCTTGTTGAAGTTGTGATACTGATAGAGTACTATAGATTTTTCAACAAGAAATGGTAACGATAGAAACTGTGTCTACAAATTGTTTGATGAAATGCCACTACTAAGGAGGGTTGATCAAGAAACATCGGTTAGTGCATATTATGATGCATTTACTTCTCATAATGATGCATACATAATATCTGGATTCTATTAAAGTTGAAAATCGTCTCGACTCGATTCGAATTGACCACATATGAAAGTGTGACTCAGTTGTTCTTGGTGTAATAAGCAAATGTCGTTTATCTATTTTAAAATAAAAATGAAAACTTTGAAAGATATAAACAAAAAATAAAGGAAATTAAGCAATTTTAAAACTTAATAAAAAGTAAAGTTAAAAAACTAACTAAAATAAAATAGTTAAAACAAACTTTCTTTGGAATAAAATTATTTTCGGAAAAACAACTATTTTCGGAGTAACTCCCTAATTCGGCTAAATCCTTATTTTCGGATAATTGGTTAATTCGGAATAAACCCTATATTCGGATAAAACTGATTAATTCGGATAAAACAAAAAATTTCGGAATAAAGAGGATATTCGGAATATAACCTATTTTTGGAAAAACTAATATATTCGGAATAACAATAATTTCGGATAAAAACACTAGTTCGGAATAACAAACATTTTCGGAAAAATCAACTGTTTCGGATAAACAAGAAATTTCGGATAAATCTATATTTTCGGATAATGATACTATTTTCGGAATAAATGGAAATATTCGGATAAAAGGGGTGTTTTCGGGAAAATAGTATATTCGGAATAAAAGGGATATTCGGAATAACTGCTTGATTTCGGATAAAAATCTAATTCGGATAAACCACTAATTTTGGATAAATGGACTTAAGCTATTTTCGGATAATATACAACTTTCGGAATCATAAACCCTTTTCCGAAATAGAAAAACAAAAAACAACAGTAACAAGATGAATCTAGATTAGGAATAAAACAAGCCAAAAATAAGCAAAAACCAAATAAGCACTTAATCAAAACTTAAGCTAAACAAATTTTAAGAAAAATTAAATAAGCCACAAAATAAAAACTATGAAAACACCAAATAAGCTAAATATTAAAAAGCAAATTTTAATAGATTAAATCTACCAAATCCATTTAATTAAAAATAAGCTCAACACTAATTAATCAATAAGCACAATAAGCTAAAACATCAAACACACTAAATCAATAAGAACAAACTCATAATCAAATCAATCAAACAATCAACAAGATTAAACAAACTACATGATTAATCAAACAAAACAATAGAATATGATTAAGAAAGGAAGAATGAGAAATACTTAATAAGTTTGAATTAAAGATGAAGATTAAGATTCAATTACAAGATTAAAAAGATAAAAGATTAAGCAAACTTGAAAGAAAATTCTAGAGAGAGAAAGTATTAACACCTACTCCTAATTACCTACTAAAAACTAAAAATTAACTAACTCCAAAAATTAACTCTTAATGGCCTATTTATAGGAGGAGGAGATGTGGTGATGTTGCTTCTCTCTTTCTTCTTGTTTTCTCGTCTTTTTAAATAACTCGACTTTCTCGACTTTGTCTCGGGATTTGTCGAATGATAAAATGAACTCGTCTTCTAATTTTCTTCTTTTAGTAGACTTGGTTCTTCGACTTCGTCAAACTTTCTTCTTTAGACTTCTTCTTCGATAAATATTTAGAATGGGACTTTGACTTCCGTTCTTCTTGCACTTTTGATCTTTTGACTTCGTCTTTTGTCTTTTTCTTCGATAAAAGCCCGTGAAAGCCCGTGTTTTTTTCCTTTTTCATATTTTTGTCCTAAAACACAATAAAAACACAAACCACGTATAATTCCGACTTTTACGACATTAAATACACGTTTTGGTCTCGTTTTTACTTGTTTTAAGTGGTGAAAGGATAAGTTTTCACACTTATTAAATCCCCTACACTTGACCATTGCAATGCCATCATGCAATGCATTAATTTCAAAGCACGATTTATATTCTCCATCATAATTAACCCACCTTGGCCTTTATTAATACTAGATACTAAGGAAACTAATAAGATAGAAAATAATAAAGTATTTGAAGGACGAAACAAGTAAAGAAATCTAAGACTTACATTAGGGATTTGGTGTCATGAATGTTTATCACCCTCAAGTTTCACGTTCCCCATACCAAGCTTAAAAACGAGATCATTGTTATTATAAGTTAGTAAAGCTAACACTCACTCATGTGGTTCAATTATTCACTTAGACTCCCTTATTCCTAGGTGTATCTCTTATATTTTATTGTTTTCTTGAATGATCACGAGGATGCATTGTTGACTTATTTCGATAGTTTATTTAGGTTGAAAATAAAGTAGGACGATTTAATCAATAGTTAGCTAAAGGACAAAATCTTTTAAAACTGCTTCTCGAAACCTCATAAAGTTCATATCTTGGCATAACTCGTTTCACGATTTGAGACCTTTCTCGGATCGATATTTAGCATTAACTTCATACTTCAAATCTTGAGAGATGTTCTTGAAATAATGGTCTTCTCTTCATAATAGGAATTTCTTCACTTTGTAGTTTTTGAGAGATTCTCCAATCTTTATTTGGGAGTTTGATATACAACGATCCGCCTCCTTTTAGGACTTGGGTCTATTTATCCTCATACCTTGTCAGGGTCTTTTCAGATAGACTTCTCCATGATTTTTAGGGGAGTATTTGTTTTTCGTCGTGTGTCTCGATCCTTCATATTGATTTTTGGTAAATGATTCTTCACATCACTTTGGATCTTTAGCAACAAAATGTAGCCCTCATGCCTTGTTAGGGCCTTTTCGGACTCGCCAATCTTCGCATCCCGCTTCAATAAGTTATGCCTTGGCTATGAACTTTAATTAAACCCGAGGAACTTTTAAACGATCTTGTGCTAGAAGCTAAGTAACTTTTCAAATCGTACGACCTTATTTATTGCAATTATTTATTTAACAAGTGCGATGGGGGAAAAAACTTATAATTAACTCACATAAGTTCATGAAAGAATACAAAAATTATAATTGACTCTATCATCTCTCGTTCTCCACAATTTAAAATCTCAAGCAATGAGACTCGTGGATGCTTAGCCTATTAAATCAAAGTTTTGGGTTTTCAAGTCATCTATAGGATCTTGCAATTTCTTAGACTTTTTCAAGTTTAGAATTTGCATTTTAAAGTTTCCTAGATAAACGACTTTCTAGGATCAATTATAGGAACTTGTGAAAAGTTCTTGTTCTTAAACCCGTATGAGTTAAGACTTTCGCGTTTTAAAGTTCCCTATATAAAAGTCTAGCAAAACTTGATTTAAACACGTTAAGGATACTAGCTAGAGTAAACTCAAATAAGTAAACTCAGGTTGCGTCAAAAGATTCATGAAGGGCCTAATATATCAAAGATATCTAAAATCATTAAAAATATTTTATTAAATAATTTATTCTAAAGAAAATAACGATAACAAAGGAAAATACTACTAGGCCAAAATAGATTAAAATTTTGAAAAATATCGAAAATCAATTTTCTGGTTAAAATAAGGACAAATTCATGGAAAATCCCACTTAACTTCGATAGAAGTCCCCCTACACTTGATACAAACATGGTCCTCAATGTTTAAGCATGTGGGAGTAAACTCCCCTACACTTGGGACATTGGGCACTCTGTTTAAATCTTGCTAAGGAAGAGACGACTAAAGTGATTCCTATTTTAATATTGAAGAATATAAAATAGTGAATCAAAATAGTTTAGGATAGAACCGGGAAGACGGGTACACGGAATCATGGGTCTTCAGAAGTCATCAAAAGTGAATCTTGGAAAGAGCCAATCCCTGCACATCATAACAAAGAAAATAACAAACACCTACGGGTTCTCCCCCCACACTTATTATAAAAAACGGATAAAGAAGGATAGATCATCGGGTTGCCTCCCGAGAAGCGCTTTTTTTGTTAACCGAGTCAGGAGCCTGACTCGACCCCGAATTAAATGGTCCATGGGGAAGCCTCTAATGTAATACCGGGATCAAAAATCTTGTCCTCGGTCTCAGAGGAACATAATAAATAAGAGGAAGGAGGATAAGTCTTGAAGGGTAGAAAAGTCCTCTCAACATACGAAAAGTATGTGAAATCGTGATCCACAGGAGGTGGGGTGGGTAAAGGAAGCAAATTGTTATCCCCCCCCCCCCCCAAGACAGTTGATGGTCACTAAGCGGCAAAGCCGCAAAGGTGTCAATCATAGAATGGTCAATTTAACCTCCCGGGTCAAAGCACTCATCCTCATTTCCCGGTGTGAAATGGGGAGAGTAAAACAAATACATCACCAGATTGGGCATGCACGCAGTAGGATGAGGTGGCAAAATAGTATGAGAAGTATAATAACAATTACCTTCCACCCGCGTCATCTTTCCAGTAGAGTCAAATCTATCCACCTTCATGATAGGAGGTGGCATGTCTAACAAAGTATGCTCATCAATAGCAAGAGAGTCAGGGCTATCAATGTCCTCAATCCCCTCTTCAAAGAGAGGATTCACCTCACTAGAGATGTAGGCGAGATCAAAATCAAATAAAGGGTTCAATTAAATCTTGATATTTTCCTTCAGAACGTCTTCATTGGATATTGACTCGTCAT
Source organism: Glebionis coronaria (assembly GCA_025667525.1). Taxonomy (NCBI): domain Eukaryota; kingdom Viridiplantae; phylum Streptophyta; class Magnoliopsida; order Asterales; family Asteraceae; genus Glebionis; species Glebionis coronaria. The sequence goes on from JANFOE010002746.1 coordinate 48,708, forward strand.
CACTAGAAGTAAAATCATCATCTTGATAAAAAAGAGGATTAAAGAAAGCCAAAGAATCATCTACCAAAGTGTCGGTGGGAGGGACATCATCACAAGAAACCACATCACACTATCGTCACTGTCGGATGTCACCTCAGATTCACTTAGGATCGGGACAAGGTTATCGGCACTAGACTTTATGAATTCGTCTGATTCCTTTGCAGGAATTGTGATGATATCCTCGGCTCCTAGGATGGGTGAATTCTCGGGCTCCATAGCCGGCAAGACGAGAGAAGGAAGTACGATTACACTAGACGAAGGATGTTAAGCAATAAGATCTCGCAAAGAAATAGTACTCTCCTCGTCATCATCATAATAAAAGGGACGCACAAGAGGAGGAGTATAATCACTAAGATTAGATACTTGCTCTTGTTGCTGCTTCTCCTCCTCCCATGTATCTTTTAGTCGAATTACACCATCATGAAGTTTCAAAAGAAGTGCTTGTGTTACGTCATTCGGATGCAAAGAAGCTTGATGATCGAGGGTATATTGTGGGTGCTCAAAATTATGAAAACCGGAATTATAGCACGGATTTGGTTCATAATAATTCATCGGTTGACAATAAGAAGTATCGTGAGGGCCCCCACAACTGTTGCAACACAGGTATTGAGAAAAACCTGGTGCATATTGCGGATAAGGATCGTCAATGGTTGAAGAGGGTGAGATAGTGTTAGTAGAGGTGAAGTATGAATTTATCGAATTGCAAAATGAACAATGTCCAAATTCGTAATTAGGGATATCCATTCCACACCATTCGCATGAACACCATTGACAGGATTGACTACCAGAAGATAGTCTGTAACACCCCCAAATATTTCACATTTCAAATCAGCGAAAGAGTCGTTGGTGTTATAGGATAGCACATTACTCAAATAATAGACAACGCTTAAAAGTCGCGTCGTTTAATAGCAAAGCATTTTCCATTCATAAATATCAAATTACATAGGTCCCCAGGTCAAATATATCTTACATATTTACAAAACATTTGAATGGAAATTTTTATTTAAATGCGGGCGATAAACTCTTCTCATCTTCCCGAGAATTACCTTCAAGTACTTGAGATAAAACATGTTAAAAGTCAGCGAAATGCTGAGCGAGTCCATAGAGTTTAATAACAACCATTTACATAAAACCGGTATATAATCATCACGGAAATTATTTTTTTGTACAATTCTTTGTCATAGGCCAAAAACATCTTATACGAATCATTATCGTAAATCATAACATAGGCCTTAAGCATTTGATACGAATCATTGTCGTAAATCATAACTTAGGCCAAAAACATTTTATACGAATCATTATCATAAATCACCATCCAATACGTTTTATAACGTTGTTTATAGTAAAATAAAAACCATTATATGAAACAGTTATGTAAAACCAGAACACATGTATAATAATAAATAAGACCCCATATTGCTAGTCAGACAATATATTATAATTCAAAGCATATATCGTACACTATTCCTGAGACCGCAGCTTCAGTGTTACCATTATCATTACTATTATCAGATTATTATAAGCCGCATGACATTGTTACCTTTCTATACTATATATCGGGTAGCTAGCCCGGATTCCATTTGCCCATTTAAACAGCGCGTCGTCACAAAAATCACACTAAATATACCACTCTCATACATAAATTTGCTTACCAATCAATTGTGCACGACGAGGATCAACCGTCAAGGCGCGAACTGGGGTGATCTTTCCCAAATAGTACTATTATATGCATAAGCGTCTACCACTCCCGGTAGTTCACAATTCATGCTAATGGGACTTATAGTGACATAACCTAACTAATAATAATCCATTTCAATCATTCATTGGGTCATTCAATCAATCGGGTCCATCTCAATAAACATGCAATCAGGACCACTTGTGTTCTATCTTTATTAAAACTAGCATGTTATCTCCCTCACGGGTTTATAAAACATTTCACAAAACATTTAAAAGAGTGCGAGGCTATGAACTCACTTTGGTTGGGAAAGGCGGGTTATCGGCAATTAGGATGTACGGTACGTTCCTCGATCACGGGAACCTAAACAAATAATACTCGGTCTTAGACTATCGTCAAATAACTTTATAAAAGTTGTTATGTATATGTGATGATGTCATAACATGATGATCAAGTGGGGTTTTATTTCCTTGCACAACATTATTAGTTGTTAAGTACTAGTTAACTTAGTCTTGTTACACTAGTTTTAGCCCATTCACATGTTAAGGCCCAATAGGCCCATTAAGAGTCCAATATCTTTTTATTAGTCCAAGTGTTTTGGTCATATCTTGCTCATTTTTAACATTCCATTGAGTGACCAATTCACCACTTATGTAAAAATCAGTTATATATCATTATATCAAATAATATAATCCATTTAACCAAGTGAAAATATAGAAACCTACTGTTTTAAACAGCCTATATGACTAGTCATGATTTTAACTCTTTTACTTGTAGTTTTTAGCCTTTTTAACCTAATCTAATAACACAAAATCCCCATGCAACATATTGATCATCATTTTTGAAGAAAATAGATGGATACATTTACAAAACAATAGGATGATAGAAAGAACAATCTCTATACCAACCAATTTGTGATGAAAAGATGAGATTTATGATGAACAAGACTTGATCATGTCACCAAATCTTATGAACTTAGCAAGACCACTTTTAGAATCTTCAAGTAGATGAACAACTTCTTGAAATCAGCCCTAAATCTCCATAGAAACTCCTTTTTTATATGTAAAAATTACCTCCAATCTTCATCTTTTTAAGTAGTGATCAACATATGTGATTTGTAGTTAAAGTTTATGGTTAAATTTTGATGATGGTAGTGTATGGTGGTGTATGCTGGACGGCAAAGAGAGGGAAAGGAGAGAGTGGGAAAAACTTTTAGCTAGTATTGCATGTGTGTGTGTAGAATGAGAGAAGGTTAGATGGTTTTGAGGTTGAATGGTTTTGAAATTGCAAGTATTAAGACAAGTGTCATATACACTTGTTAAATTGTGACACCAAGGGGTATCACCCTCTTTGTTTTGAACTTACCATAAGAATTCTTCCCCTTAAGCCAACACTTCTTCGTGACGAGTCTTAATGAACCAATATCTTCGTCTGTAAAAGTCTATTATGGATAACTCTTTCACAAGGCTACCCCGATGACATAAGAAGTATTACTCCAATAAATTACTTCACGAATTGTTGCTATCTTACATAAAAAGCATTGACCCCTTTTAAAAATATCCGAGCCATAAATATCAACTTGATATTCTGTATAAAAACGGAGATCCCATGTACCTTCGTGTGTAAATACCTCTTTTTGTGTGTAAAAACCTACAAATTTTGTAGGATCGTGTTTATCTAAGGATTAAGCATTGTGTGGATTATACTATTGAATGATGATAAATGGAAGAAACTTAGAGAGAGAAAGAAGAGAGAGAAAGGAGAGAGTTAAGAGAAAGATGGAAATGTGATTAATGAAAAGGAAGTGAACCAACAACCCCTCCTAACATGCTAGGAGGGGGGTTTATATAGCCCACCCTATCATTGGATCACGAGCCCAATATCATTGGAGTGACCGATCCTTTCTAAATACGTAAAAACGTATTTCCAACAATCTCCCCCAAAGGGAGGTCACTCCAAGTTACAATGTCCTAAATAGTCTAAAGCTCGTGATCTATGCTAATAATGATGTGACCGAGACTTTCCTTGGAAAAACGTATTTCCAACAATCTCCCCCAAAGGGAGGTCACACCATTTTACAAAATCTTAAACCTAGCATACTATGCTTGAGTCTTCGATCTTGTTCTTGTGAATATGCTGATGAGATCTTTGACTTTAGTCTTGAGCATGTTCTCTTGCCTTGACCTTGTGCATTCATCACTTGTGATATTCGCCTCTTCGTGACTTCATGTTCCACACACTTATACCTTTATAATTCTTGAAAGCTTTAGAGTTTGATACAGCGGAAGACTTGACCTTCAGACTTTCTTGAATTCGTTGAAGTACTGAGTGTATGCAGTATAAGCATGTGGGGACGACTTCTTCTTGGATTCCGCAACGCCACCGTCTTCAAATGCCGCAACATAAGTAGACACGAAAGAAATGGCTTTGAACATTTCATTCTAAATCGGTAGCATTTTACCTCCGGTCGGTGAAGACCGTTGGACGATATTAGATATCGTACCCGTGACGGATAGTTTCAATTAAGTAACTTCCTGACAGGATTTCGCGGGTAAACCCGTTCTCTTTATTCGACCGTCCAAAGCTGACTGCGAACATAAAGAGTGAATCATTTGGATAATAATATCCGCATGATTTGAAGCCGTCAATTCATGTTCCTGGAACAAGTGAAATTCAATTAAGAACCGCACCATCGTTGCTTTCCAGTTGTCACGAGCTTGATTCGTATAGAATCTTGCAAGTTACCTACCAAGTGCTGTTTGAGGTTAACACTAGAAGGATTTCCACTCATCACCGTGAACACAAAGGTATCACTCTGAGTATTCTGGCAAGATCACTGAGATATTGCGTAGAGGCCTGGAACGTGTTTAAATTCAGTTAAGAATTAAACAGCCGTTGCTTTCCAGTTATCACAAGTTTGATTCATAAAGAATCGCACAAGTCACCTACCATGAGCTTTTTGATATTCGCTCAAGAAGGATTTCCATCTTCATTGTAAATACTTTCGTATTACTCGGATGTTCAGGCAAGATCATGAAGATTTTGCGTAGGACTCTTAAGATCTTTCTTACTTTTCACAGTGTATGAAGAAGCAAGGAATTATGAAAGTGTGTCCTAATGAGATATTTAATGATCTCAAATGGCTCTAGACTCGATCGTGCACTTTGGATTTTAGTGATCGGAGGCTGGAGAGGAGTGCCACCTTTTCAATACCAATTTATTCGGAGTGAATAAATCAATAGATAATGCGTTGTCTCCGTGTGATTAAAACAAATATCTTTTAAGAGATATCTGAGTTAGCTGGGATAGGTTGTGCCTTGCATCACTGGGTCCATGATGTCTGTCTTCAATATCAAGAATCATTAAACAATGATCTTAATAGCATATGTATTGACCCGGTTTCTGCCTAAGTTGTAAGGAGGGCTTCTTTCTTTACACCCTTTATCTTTACAATTCTTTTTCATTCTTCAACCCCTTCAATGCTTACCAATACGTCATCAATAGCACCTTGTTGTGATTGTTCCAGTGCTAACTTAAGTACTTGGTCGACATTCAGCTACGTTCACAATCTTTCTCCATCTTTCCTAAGGACTACTATTTCTAGCTATGGAATGTCCTTGGGAAGATTCCTCCGGTTCTAGAGGAATCATTGGACTTTAACCTATCCTACCATCCTTACGTCACCACAATCTTCACCGTCGTGAATAGAGATGTTTTGGGTAAGTGTATGTCACCATGAAAACCATTTTGAAGTGCAAATCCATTTTTCTCCCCCTTAACATATGCCACGATATCCGAAAACGTTTCGCACATGTCGGGATGAGCTAACACGTTAAGTCAAACCATTTGTGATTAATCATTTCCCATATTAAATCACATTTTCTCCCCCATATTAAAAATATTAACCCAATCGATGTTTTTAATATCAATTGATTTAATAGCATTTTAAGAAAATTTGGGAAGAAAAATGCAAAGCCATATATCTTCATGAATTACACAAGCTCCCCCTCAAATTAATGAGGGTGTACTTGAAACGTAAATTAAATACCTTTTAAACACAAGTGTAAGGTATTTATCACGTGCAAAGATCATATATGATAATGAGTTCACAAGATTAGCAATTTATGAGGTTGGACCTGAATGATGAAGAACATCATATGAAAGGAGCACATGGTTCTTGTTCACGAATGTTGGTCGCCTCATCACGTCTGAAGTTATCTCTTGACTCCATTTGATTGATATCGTTGTCTTGACACCAACATGTGAACTTGGCACTTTCGGCGTCAAAGATTCTGAATGCTGGACAATTGCTCCCCCTCAATTGTTGACCCGTGTTCTATTGAAAGAGCTGTAGTCACCGTTTGAGTAGTCGCCTCGTCGAGTATGTAGATATCAATTGTAAATTGCTACGGTTGGTGGAGATGATAACTTCATAAAAACAAGATTTCTCTTGTTTTAACAAAAAATGCACTGACACGTACATATATTCGTGTTAGATTGTGTTATTATGTAAACACAATCCCTTACATGGTTATAAAGTAAACCATGCCCGAGAAAATTAATTCCCGTTGTTGAGTCAAAGCTTTCTGGTGAAATGCTTGACTTGTGTATGAAAAGCGGGTTACTATCTGAAATAATAGCAAACCATTTTGAGCATGTTTTAAAATATTTGAACTTCTGCTCGAACTTTATTTACAACCCCGTGTCATTATTGAATGACATTTCTAGTATCGTAAATATTATCGATTCCAGAAGACATGCTCTTTTTATCAAAACATTTTTTGAACACACAATTTTGAAAGATTTAGAAAAACCTTTTTGAGAAATTCTCGAAAAATTATGTTCAATGTTTTGAAAACCAATTACTTGAGCTTAAGATGTTGAATATCTTACAAAACGAGCTCAAGTCCGAGAAGTTGTAAACTTCCCGTTGTTAAGGATAAGTTTATCATCGGCGATAAACTTTCCTTTTAACTGAAGAACGAGTCCTAAGTTGACATTTACTTAGAAGTCGTTTTCATGAGCTTGAAAAACTTTGAATGTTTTAACGAAAAGCTCATGACCGAGAAAGGTGAATTTCTCGTTATGAGGAAAAGTTCTCTTATTTAAAAGATTCACTTTCCTTTCTGAGCTTAAAACCTGGAATGTTTTAATACAAGCTCATGACCGAGAAAATTTAATTTCCCGTTACGAGGATAAGCTATCTTTAAAGATAAGCTTTCCTAAAGTTGACATCCGAGTTACAGTCTGATATTTAACTGTAAGTCATTGTGCATGAGCTTAAAACTTCGAATGTTTTTAATATAAGCTCATGCCCGAGAAAAATTAATTTCTCGTTGTGAGGATAAGTTTATCATCGGCGATAAACTTTCCTTAATTTGAAGATCGGGTCATCATCTGTCATTTAATGAAGAGCCTTATACACGAGCTTAAAACCTTCGAATGGTTTTAGGATAAGCTCGTGTCCAAGAAAACTTAATTTCTCGTTAAAAGGGTAATTTATCGTTGCGTAGATAAACTTCCCTGTCTCTGAAGTCCGGGTCATCGTCTGTCATTTAACGAGGAGCCATTGTGCATGAGCTTAAAAACTTGGAATGTTTTTGATATAAGCTCATGCCCGAGAAAAATTAATTTCTCGTTGTTAGGATAAGTTTACCATCGGCGATAAACTTTCCTTTCTTTGAAGAGCGAGTTATAGTTTGTGATGTGACTATAAGTCCTTTACACTTGTAAATTTAACTGGAAATCCCTTGAGACACTTGTTTCTTAGATATCAGCTTCTTTAGCAACCAAACTCTGAGAGTGTCCTTAATTGAATGGTATACAATGATTGGACCGCTTCGTTCTTTTGGAACATCCTCTTTGGTACCTGCATTTTCATTAGGAATTTGCATGCTTTGATATGGGTTAGCGATATCTATCTTAGAAGCAAGTGGGGGTTCACATTTTTCTTTTCTTGTGCTAGAGGTGACCTGAGGAGATGATTCACTTGTCTTAGCTGGTAAACGTTTCCTTTTATAGAAAACCTTAAGTTCAGGCTTAGGTGATGCATCCTCCTTTTCAATTTCCTCCCTAGTAGTCTTAATAGAATCGGAGACTATCCTAGTTAAAGGGCACTCGTTTTCTACAAGGGTGAAAGTTCTACCAGTGGGGCGCCACATTTTACCAATGGGTTTGATTTTGGCAACCCACTGGGATTTAAGTCTAGTACGGGAGTTCACCTCATTAAGTAGTTTCTTGATACAAGAATCATGATTTGCCGTAAAGACACATTTTCTACATGTTTTACAAGTAGCATATTTAATGTCCGAGTAAGATCTAGAATTCCTAGATGATTGATTGATGCTCCTAGGATGTGACATGCTACGGTTAGCAGTGTTGGGTAAACTAGAAGGCATCTGACTAGGTTTGAAATTCCTATCTCTTACTTGTGTCTTTTGCTTAGCTTCCCTTAGACCAAAAGTATGGCGAACGTCATTTGAACTAGTTCCAGACGTATTCTTTGGACTATGTCTAGGGAAATTAGAGGCAATCATGTGATTAGGTCTTGCAAAAGCTGTTTTAGTCACATTGGGCCTAGATGGTGGAGTGACTGTTCTAGAAAGATGAACCATATCAACTTGGGAGGCAAACCGCGGTCTCGAGGATTGTGATCGCTCGGATCTAAATGCATTAGGTTGTCTGACAGTCGGTTGTCTGACGAACTGATTTGTAGGCGGTTTCCCCAAGATTGATGGTTTTTCAAGCTTAGTGTCCACACTAGGTCCTTTAGTTTTTCGCAAATCATTTTTCAATGCAGCTATAACAAAGACCTTTTCCTGTACTTGAGCCTTTAAGGTCTCATTTTCTTTGAACAATTCAGCTTGGGATGCCAACTTAGATTCAAGCAACTTAATTTGTTTCAAAAGATTATCCTTTTCAGCTTTAGAATCTAGAACTGTTTGATCCAATTTTCGTTCAAGAACAACGTTTGACTTTTCAAGTTTTTCAAAATATGTTTCAAATTTTTCCGTTTTCTTCGAAAATTCAATTTTGGCATCCTCAAGTTCTTTTGATTGGTGAGCTAAAATCATTTCAAGCTCTTTAATCCTAGAAGCAGAATTGGTTAACGTAGCAGTCATAAAGCACTTATCATGATGTTTACAATTTTGAACACTTTCCCCCCCATTATGACTCACATCGGATGAATCAGAAGTGGTATTTCTATCACTCTTTTCCATCCCATGTTTGTCATAGATAGGTTCAGAATGCTCAATATGCGGTATTTCATCGGCATATACATCATCAACATTACATTGTACCATGTCCGCAGGCTCTTCGTCATTAACGGGTAAGGTGTCATTAAAAGAGATCTCGTGAACATTGCTTGACGTGCCACTGGTAACATGTTGTCCTCCTGATTCCGTGCTCTTGCCATCGTTATGCTCCAAGTTGTCAACCGTATGACCATTCTCCTCTTGTATCTGCATCATAGATTCTTGCACTCCATTATCATACACTTGATGAAGTCTGGATCGTTCATAAATCGAAGACGAAACCGATGTCATAAATTTCAACAGTTTATCACGGAAATCTTTAACATCGTTCTGTGTGTATTGAAGAAATGACCGGCATATCCCTGAATTGTCAGACTTGATGATATTGAATTGGAGGAAAGGCGTGAGTTGTGTCACAAGAGCCTGATATGCAGTTTCTGATGCAGAGTGATTAAAGTCTTCTTTGTGAAGTTGCTCAGCTAGGTGGTTCAAGTTGAGAAAAAGTGACTCGATGAATGTATACTGATGTTGACCGAAGAGTGTCACAAATTCGCTTCCTCCTTGAACCCATGCAAAAGTCCTAAGATGTGACTGAAGTAGTCGACATGACATTATACTACTTTCTCTAGCTTTGTCTTGCAAAAAAATGCAATTCTCCCTCGTTCGATGTTGAGTTCGAAAAATCCATTGTAAGTCGATGAAGAATGATGCGGATATTTTTGTCAGCTCAATACGATTATAAAATAAACCGGAGACCAATTCAAATGAAACCCGTCAACAAATAAATCCAAGCAACAGTAAATATAATGATTGAACCGTCAAATATTTTAACACTTTAATTCTTTCAAAATACCCGCCTCAACATGATGTACCAAAAATTAAATATACCGATTGACAAAAATACAAAATGAACTAAACTAAAAAAAAACTTTAAACTATATAAATATAAAAAAATTAACTTAAAAAAAATCTGATATTTGAGAATAGAAAATAGAAAATAAAGATAACTTTTTTTTTTCAAAAATAATTGAACTAAAAATAGAAAAATAAAAAATATGATATTTGAGAAAAAATCTGATATTTGTTTGAACTTTGACCAATAATTCCTTTTTTTTTTTTCTCCCCACACGTGGCAAAAGAATAATCAGTAGCAAAGAAAAACGTGGCCTCCCACTTCTTGTTTTCTCCGTCCGTTTTAAATATATAAATCCCTAAAAAATCTCACTTCCCACCTTGTAAATACCGTCCCTTTTCTTTACTACTTTCTTAGCCCCCTTTTTCTCTATTCTCCCAAAACACTCAAACAACCCAGAAAACTAATCCTCCCTCTTTTGAAAAACTATTCAGCAACCAACACTCATCACAATACAGTCAAGTAACACGAATCACATGCCATGGAAATCCATCGTGGCCAATAAAACCCGGATGCTTTGTTTAAATGATTATTCTTTGTTTAAAGATGTGGCTTCTAGATCAAACAATTGGTCTCGGGTAGGTATTTTAATATTCTCTTTTTGGTTTTTGAGATCAATGATAGTTTAAATGAGACTGAGATCTTTTCTTTGAGTCGAGGTTGATTGGTGACGTTTGTTGTTTTAGATGAGACGAGGGTTTTTGGTCGAGTGTGAGTTGAGTCGAGGGTGGTTCAGTTGGAGTCGTGGGTGTGGGTGTGTTTTTGTTCGAGGGTCTTGATGCGTGGGTCTGAGTCTAGGTTGGTTTTGAAGTCGATTGTTGTGGTTCTGAGTCTAGGTTGGTTTTGAGTCTAGGTGGGTCTGTGTCAAGGTTGAGGGAGTCGAGGGTGAGAGACGTTGTTGTTTGATGGAGTCGAGAGTCTGGTCGAGAGTGTGAGGGGTTCTTGAGTCTTGGTTTTTGGTCAGTTTTTGTTGGAGTCGAGATTCGAGCGGTTTTTTCGAGTCGAGTCAGTTGCCAAGAGGGTTCTGGGTTTGTCAGGTTGAGGTCGAGTCGAGTGTATGTGTGAGTGAGGTTTTGAGGGTCTGTTAAGGGTCTAGGGTGTGCGTGGGTCTGTGAGTGACGAGTTAAAGAGTGAGTCCGTGTCGAGTGTTTTGTGGTCTAAAAAATGATTTAAGTCCAAACTAATTTTAAACAACATCACTTTCATCGCAATATACAAACTCCATCGCAATGTTTTTCTTATAACCCATCGCAAAAACAGTTAACTTTCCATCGCAATGTTTAACAACAATGCCATCGCAATATCAACAAAAGACCATCGGAATGTGTGAAAAAAAAATTTGGGCAGAGTTTTGTCTCAATGATCCTTGATCCCGTCGCAATCACGATCGCAAAAGGCAATCGCAACCCACGTCGGAATAAGATAAACTGAAAAACTTGATCGCAAAGTAGAACCTTTCGGTTATTGCGATCGAGATGTCAATGTACAAACCTGGTGATATTATGATCGGAATAAGGCGACGTTCTATCGGAATATGAGAAAGTGATGCATCGTAATGTTAAACCCTTTTGAGACAGAAACGATGCACTGAAAAAGTTGATGCAACAGATACAGTGAACTCCAAAATAGATAGAAAAAATAGAGAAAAAAAAAGTTGACAAAAGGTTTATGAAGACAAAAGGTGAAAGAAAAAAATAACAATAAAAAAATTATACTGATGCTTTTGTGAAAGAAAAAAAAATGATACTGTTTAATAACTTGTAGATAGACAAAAGTGAAGATAAACCAAAACACGCAACTCTAACTGTTATCACAGATTCTACGGGACAAAAGAACAAGAACAAAAATTTGACCAAGTAAATCAATATATAAAAATTTTGATAAAAATTTTATCAAAGATTTTATAAAAATAAGTTTTAACACCTTGATCTTAAAGATAACAAATAGACGAAATAAAGAAAGAAAAAAAATTGTGAAAGAAAGAAATTTTACCACCAAATCAATAGATAAAACGTGTTAATCCAAAGAATCAACCATGCTCTTGATACCAATTGTAGGATCGTGTTTATCTAAGGATTAAGCATTGTGTGGATTATACTATTGAATGATGATAAATGGAAGAAACTTAGAGAGAGAAAGAAGAGAGAGAAAGGAGAGAGTTAAGAGAAAGATGGAAATGTGATTAATGAAAAGGAAGTGAACCAACAACCCCTCCTAACATGCTAGGAGGGGGGTTTATATAGCCCACCCTATCATTGGATCACGAGCCCAATATCATTGGAGTGACCGATCCTTTCTAAATACGTAAAAACGTATTTCCAACAATCTCCCCCAAAGGGAGGTCACTCCAAGTTACAATGTCCTAAATAGTCTAAAGCTCGTGATCTATGCTAATAATGATGTGACCGAGACTTTCCTTGGAAAAACGTATTTCCAACAAATTTTCCAAACAACAGCAAACTCTTTTGTCATCCAAGATCCTTCACTGTCCAAGATCTCATCATTGTGTATTGTCCAATATCGGACAACACTTGTCAGCGTTTGAAAATCAATATATCGGACGACACATGCTTTTCCTGTCAGTGCCTATGTATAACACTGTCAGCGCCATTTTTAAACCTGTCAGTGCCTGGCTATCAGCGTCTCATCCATGCCTTGTCAGCGTCAATGACATCCACCGACACCAACATCTATCAGCGTCTAAATAACACAGATCTGCGGCTAATCGATCTAGGGCTTTATAAACCCTAAATCATGATTTTATGTGAAAACCATAAACTGCAGCGAACTTCGACATCGAATATCTCCTTCGTGAGAGCTCAGATCGAAGATCCTTTCGGCGAGATCCTAGACATAAGGGCCAAGAACCTACAGCGCGAATTTCACGACGATCCAACGGTTAATGAAAGAGAAATCGCGTTTTTACTATTACTGTTCACAGAAAACAACATATGATCACTGCTGACCTCGACGCTTAATAACTTTTTCTTGGGGATAGATCTCGACAATCCCTCCGGTGGATACCTAGATATATGTGTTCAGAACACATACAAAAAATTTCGTGGCGATCCAACGGTTCATAAAATGTTATGGCCTTCTGAATACTGCTACGCACACAAAATCATCCAGAAAAACCCTAGACGGATTTTTCTTTTCATCACATAACACGAACACCTTGTTGGTCCTAGTATCACGAGCCACGAGGCTCTGATACCACTTGTTGATCCCAAACTTAGATCAATTTATCTTTGTGTAAACGAGAATGAATCAAGTTAAACACTTATAAACTTTGTTGTATACGAAACAATCTAAGTATTTTGCGGAATTAATACTTAGAACAAGAACACACAAACAGAATAAACCAAACTTTCACTTTGATTGATAATCGAACTTGCGTACAATGAAAGTGTAAAACATATATTAAACTAAAACCTAAAGGCCTCCTTTTATAGATTAAGGAACCTTGTACAAGAGTCTACGTATCAGCTATTTTAGGTAAAGATAAACATAGAAAATACATTGTCAAACATATCTTTACTAGAAACATAAAACGTGTAGACTAAGTATCCTATCAGTGCTTGACTTCTTCTCATCAACGCTTGACTTCTTCTTGTCAACGCTTGATCTGACAACGCTTGATTTCTTCTTATCAACGTCCAATTTCCTCTTGTCAGCGTCTAAGTGTCTTGGCTTCATTTTATTCACAACAGAATACGGGCCATAAACTCTTGTCATCTTCCAAGAATTACCTTCAAGTACCTGAGATAAAACATGTTAAAAGTCAAATAAAATTTCAAAATAATATACGACGATAGATTTACTACCTGACATGTCGGACTGTCATAAAAACAGTGTACGTAAACGTAAATACGTAACGTAGAGCTCTCCGGTTTAAACATAGACGATGCTACTTTAAGACGTAAACCCAAATTTGTTCCCAAAAGTGAGTGAGTTCATAAACTAACAATAGAATGATTTTTATAATAAATACTTGAGAATAAAATAACGACATCAAATTGATGGATTGTCACATCTTCCACACCCTACACAATCAACAAACGAGTCCATTAAACACAATAGAGAAGTAAGAGGAATATTTTTGGTGCAAAACTTTTGAAAAAGAAATGCTTTTTATGATTTTTTAAATGTTTTTGGATTTTTGAAATTTTTTTGATTTTTTAGGATTTTTGAAAATTTTTGAAAATTTTGCAAGAAAAATAGCGTTCAAAGGTGAACGGATCCCAAAATCCAACGTGTCTCTCACAAAAACCGTTAATCTTTACGAAAAGAGCCGGCAGCGGTGCCATTTTAATAACAAGATTTTGGTTAAAGTTGAAAATCGTCTCGACTCGATTCGAATTGACCACGATTGAAAGTGTGACTCGGTTGTTCTTGGTGTTAAAAAGCAAATGTCGTTTATCTATTTTAAAATAAAAATGAAAACTTTAAAATATATAAACTAAAAATAAAGGAAATGAAGCAACTTTAAAACTTAATAAAAAGTAAAGTTAGAAAAACTAACTAAAATAAAACAGTTAAAACAAATTTTCTTCGGAATAGAATTATTTTCGGAAAAACAACTATTTTCGGAATAACTCCCTAATTCGGATAAATCCTTATTTTCGGATAATTGGTTAATTCGGAATAAACCCTATATTCGGATAAAACTGATTAATTCGGATGAAACAGAAATTTTCGGAATAAAGAGGATATTCGGAATATAACCTATTTTCGGAAAAACTTATACATTCGGAATAACAATAATTTTGGATAAAAACACTAGTTCGGAATAACAAACATTTTCGGAAAAATCAGCTGTTTTGGATAAACAAGGAATTTCAGATCTATATTTTCGGATAATGATACTATTTTAGGAATAAATGGAAATATTCGGATAAAAGGGGTGTTTTCGGGAAAATAGTATATTCGGAATAAAAGGGATATTCGGAATAACTGCTTGATTTCGGATAAGAATCTAATTCGGATAAACCACTAATTTCGGATAAATGGACTTAAGCTATTTTTGGATAATATACAACTTTCAGAATCATAAACCCTTTTCTGAAATGGAAAAACAAAAAACAACAGTAACAGGACGAATCTAGATTAGGAATAAAATAAGCCAAAAATAAGCAAAAACCAAATAAGCACTTAATCAAAACTTAAGCTAAACAAATTTTAAGAAAAACTAAATAAGCCACAAATTAAAAACTATGAAAACACCAAATAAGCTAAATATTAAAAAGCAACTTATAAAAGATTAAATCTACCAAATCCACCTAATTAAAAATAAGCTCAACGCTAATTAATCAATAAGCACAATAAGCTAAAACATCAAACACACTAAATCAAGAAGAACAAACTCATGAGCAAACCAATCAAACAATCAACAAGATTAAACAAACTACAAAAATTAATCAAACAAAACAATAGATTATGATTAAGAAAGGAAGAATGAGAAATACTTAATAAGCTTGAATTAAAGATGAAGATTAAGATTCAATTACAACATTTAAAAGATGAAAGATTAAGCCAACTTGAAAGAAAATTCTGGAGAGAGAAAGTATTTAACACCTACTCCTAATTACCTACTAAAAACTAAAAATTAACTAATTCCAAAAATTAACTCTTAATGGCCTATTTATAGGAGGAGGAGATGTGGTGATGTTGCTTCTCTCTTTCTTCTTGTCTTCTCGTCTTTTTAAATAACTCGACTTTCTCGACTTTGTCTCGGGATTTGTCGAATGATAAAATGAACTCGTCTTCTAATTTTCTTCTTTTAGTATACTTGGTTCTTCGACTTCGTCTAACTTTCGTCTTTAGACTTCTTCTTGGATAAATCTTCAGAATAGGCCTTTGACTTCCGTTCTTCTTGTACTTTTGATCTTTTGACTTTGTCTTTTGTCTTTTTCTTCGATAAAAGCCCGTGAAAGCCCGTGTTTTCTTCCTTTTTCATATTTTTGTCCTAAAACACAATAAAAACACAAACCACACATAATTCTGACTTTTACGACATTAAATACACATTTTGGTCTCGTTTTTACTTGTTTTTAGTGGTGAAAGGATAAGTGTTTTCACACTTATTACTACATTTCTTTGCTTAGAATAAGGGGTTTAAATGAATTTCTCCTTGTTAGTTTCTTTGTTTCAGGGTTACAACCAGAAATAAAGGAATTGTTTCAATCAGGAAGACCAGACTTTCTTTTGTGTGCTTAGGAATTGGCTATTATTCAAGAGTCGCTCATTAACATTACGAAGTCTATGGACAAATTGGAATTGTATATTCAATCTTCGCGTGCTGATGAGACTGCTTTTATACATAGTAATGCATAAAATATCATAAAAATGGCCAAATATATGCTTGTGTATTTTAGGTACGGATATTGATAAAATGACAAAAGATCACAAGAATCATGCAAAAACGAACACGGGAAACGAAGTCGCACAATGAACCAAGCCCCAATGAAGAATTTTCCAAGACAAACCCTTGAAGATTTGAATATTATGCAAGAAGGGTCCTCTAATATTGAAGAATTGACACTTTAAACCCTTATATCTTCATAATTCCAAGATTGGTCCCTAAAGTTTGTCAATATTGCAAAAAGGGCCCTCCACTTTGAAGAATTGGCAATTTTAGTCCCTCAACAAAACTAAATTGTCAATATTAGTCCTCCTCAAAGTCAAACATATCATGAAGGCCTTCAAGTTACAAGAAATTACAAGTTAGGTCCTTTAAAAATGTCAAATTACTAAAAGGACCCTTGACTTTGAAGAAATGGCAAAAATGGTCCCTCATAAATCATGATTTGTCAAATTCAGTCCTCCAAGAAGTCAACAAGACAAGTCAAGACCATTATCATTGAAGAAAATGCCCAAACAGCCCTTCAAGAATCATGAATTGGTAAGAAATTCCCCTGAAAATACTTTGGAAAAGTATTTGGGGCAAAAGTGTGAAAAATGAAACTTCCATAATAAAGGAAATCCAGATTTGGCTTATTTATTTGCAAGTGAAAGGGATTATAAAGATGAAGGGTTATTTATGGCAGACAACATAAGATACCTAGACCTATGGGAGCTTGACACGTGCCCACTACCACCCCTCATCCAATCAGATCCCACCATTCCTCCACATCACCTTCCCACTCATAACCAACTTAAACTAATCTGATTTGTTTATTAAATGTGGCGCTAAACACCAGTTTTAAACACAAAACCGGAGCAAAAAAAGGACTATACATCTCAAGAACACAATTGGGTTTTCTTAATCCTCTTGTAATTAAGCCCTATAAACCTCCAGATTAATGATTAAGCTTGCCTTAATCATAACCTAACTCACAAATAACTTGCCACATCACCCATCAACCCCACATGAGATTCCCCTGCTACACTCTTGTGCAAACTGCCAAAACTTGGACAGCAATCCAACCATCCACATTGAAGCTTACATTTTAAGCTTGTTATAAACCCTTGGATGCAATTTCACCTTGCCAGCTACAACAAAACGCCAAGAAAAGTCACATGATTCTCAAGATTTTTCAAACCCTCAAGGGCATAACTAGAACTTCATTAGCTAGGGTTTCACGTTTTTCAGATTTCCTAGTTCACTTGTAAGCCTATATAAAGGCCTTAAGATACTACATTTTTTCTTTGCTCTTGAATTTTCCTAAGTTCACAATTCTGTAAATCATATATTCAAAGTAATGAAATGTGTTTGAATTCGTGAAGAAAACTCAAGTGCCAATCATTATATCTGCTTATTATTGTTGTTTGTTTACTAATCATCAATCTTAAAACCGGTTTTTAAAGGAGTGTGCAAAAGTTTGCATATTTTCCTTGAATCTTGATATTTTGCTAAGTCTTGTTCAAACCTTGGAATTTTTGGGCTATAAGCTGATCATAACATCATGATATTGTGATATCAAGGTGTTGTGAAGCTTATAACTTGGGGATACTCAAGTGTGGGGAACTGAGGTTGCATTAATCAAGTTTTTCACTTTTCTGTTTTTGATAATTGTGCTTCTTACCTTGTTCAATCTTAGCAGGCTTGTTTGTGGAAGCTTGTGCTTGTTCTTGCTAGCACATAAGCTCAAAATTCGTGGGTGTGGATGTACATCCATGAGGTTTTCACCATTCTACCTAAAATCTGCTTAAAATCTTGATTTTTGGTGAATTTGTGTGTTGCTTGTGTTCTTGTGGAATTTATGGTCTAATCTTGTTCAATACTATATATTACATATGTTTATGTGTTTGATTGGGCTTGGGTAGTCTTGGAATACACTTATACTTGTTTAAATCGGATTTGAAAAAGATAAGGGGTGTTTGGGATTATCTGTTTAAGATCATAGGTTGCTATTGTGTTGTTGAAAGTTGTTGTTTATGCTTGTTATCTGTTATCTACTTGGTTGAGAACTAAAACCTGCAAGTTATTGGGTTTAAAACCTTGAATCAAAGATTGTGTTATAACTTATTGATTTTGACTGTTTTTGACCTAAAATTTTGGTAATACTTAGAGTATATGCATGTTTAGGGATATAGGCTATTAAATCAAAGTTTTCATAACCAATCTAAGAGATCTGAGTGTTTGAATTTGGCTTGTTGGTCAAGTATATCAGCAAAAGTAAAAATCTGCTTGTTAGTGTTCATCAGTAACCTTATTGTGCTTGAATCTTGATTTAGGCCTTGTACCATTGCATGAAACCTGTTTAAACTTGTTCATTTGAGTTTATTATAGCTTGTGTATGCTTTTGGAGCAATTTGGTTGACTGAAATTTGCTTAAATAGCTTATAAGTTCATAACTGCTTATTGTTCATGTCTGGGCTAGATCTGGTGATGTTTTGAATTAACTGTACTAATTGGCTGATTGTGATTGTGTTTTTGTGATTGTTATTGACTCCTTATGATTAACTGATCATTTGGGTGCCTTTGTGAATCTTGAATCCACAAAAAAGTCACTTAAGACATATAGTCAAAAAAGTCAAGCAGTGAAAAAAGTTTCCACTGCTCAACACCCAAAACTAGCCCCTGCTAGTGTTAAATTTGATCCAGCTTATTAATAAGACATATTGGCTTATCCAGACCTGCAAAAACTTACTTTTGGTGATCAATCTTCCTCATTTGACCCATTTGTTTGAACTGGAGCTTATCAGACCTTGGCTTTGACTTTTTGCAGGAAAACTCATAAAGTTGACTTTTAATTAAGTGCTTATCTGCTTATTCCAGCTTATTGAGTGTGCTTATTGAAAAACTTTTTGTTGATTAAGCTTAGTTAAGTCATTTAAAAGCCTTTGAAACTTGAATCAACTCTTGGGGTGGCCTGGAACTCGAAAACGACTATTTTGTCGTTTTGTGAAGATAGCTTATTGCTTTTTCAGGCTTATTCCTTGTGCTTATTTCAAATTTCTTTTTACAGAACTCTTAAGTGACTCAAAAGAAGCTTGTGTGTCTAATTTGAGCTTATGGCATCAGCTTATAGCTTAATGGGCCAAAAAGCCCATTAAGAATAAGCTACTTTGAAATAAGCTAGCTTATACTCATTTTCAGCTTTTGGGCCTTCAGAGTTTTGTCTTTAAAATCAAAATTTGAGTCAGATAGGAGTTTTTGGGCTTATTTGGACAACATTTTTCGTATTGGGCCTTAAAAAGCCCATTAAGCTAACTGTTTGGACTTTTGGCCCATTCTAGGCCCATTAGGGGTGTTTAGGTAATTTTAGCTTCATTTCTATGTTTATTAGGTTAAATTAAACTAGTTTGCAATTTTTTAGAATTTTTTATAAATTTTGGATTTTTAATATTATTTTATTATTATTTTATTATTAAAAATTAAAATTTAGATTTTTCAAGTTTTTATATTTTTCATAGGTTAAATACATTAAGTTAGGAATTTTACAACTTTTAGAATAATTTTATTGTCATTAGATTAATTTTTATAATTATTTTAATTTTAAGTAGTTTTTAATTGTTTTTAAATGGTTTTTATTAATTTTAAAATTTTCAAAAATAGTTTTAAATTTAGTTAAGTCATTTTAGAGGTTTACAATTGAAAAAATCTCATTTTGGGCTTTTTGTTAATTAAATTGATTTTTTTAGGCTTTAATTAGCATTAAAAAATTATTATTTAATTAAATAAAAGGTTTGAATGATTTTTGATTTTTTTAAACTCTAATTTCATTAATTAGGATTTATTGCAATTTTATAGGAATTTTTAGGGTAAATTTTTAATTTTGTCACTTTTTATGATTTTACGTGTACGACTAATCGTCTTAGTGTAATTCGTCATCGTAACCGTCATTCTCTCTCATCTCATTTCTATTTTCTTTTCTCATAATCATAATCACATCATTAATCATCTCTTAACACAACGCACTTGCCTCCTTGGGAAACGAACTTGAACCACATTGGTCATTAGTGCTTGGTTTTCCTAAACCGACACTTAATACTTTCCCTATTTTGCTCTCTTTTCCTAAAGGGTAGTAAAAAAACTACATCAATTTTGGCGCCGCTGCCGGGGAGGCGTGTTGTGTTTTGATTTGGAAATTGTTGTTTTTATATATAGCCATAATATCTATTTGTATTAGTAGCACTCTACTAATATGTATTATCGGTTTTTTATTTTTTGTGTGAATATTATTATTAATATATTGTATACGTAGAACAACAAATTCACAAGTACTCCAAAAGTGTGAAAACACAACCTTGACTTGGGAGGTCATTACCCAATCATTGTATTCGAATCTCAAACAAGAAAGAAAATGCAAAAATAGATAAATACTTTCGTGAAACTCGATTTTGAAAAATACAAACTATAAGGTGGGTATAAGGCGGGTATTATAAAATATACCCTAAGGAAAAAGGCTCTTAAGTGCTTCGTGCCGCCTCGTTTCCCCGCTTGCTTGTGAGTATTTTGAGATTGAAAGCTAATCGACGGTTTTGCTGCCCAAAGTATTATTAAGTATCATATATACTTTCTTGGTTTCATTTGATTAAACCCTCTTGAACGTTTTGGTGTTCCACCAACGTTCTAAAGTCATCGAACGCGTTCACTTCACGTGATCGTTTTCATTCCTTGAGGCTTCTTTAATCAAGAGATTTGATTAAGGAGGAGATTTGTATATTTTTGTCTACTTAATACAATCACAAAAATCCAAAAAAAAGTAAAAACAATCAAAAACCACAAAAAAAATTGGAAAAATACAAAACACCAAAAAGAATCTTCTTTGCTCATCCCATCGTTGTACGTGACGTTTATGCAAACCCGCAACCAAGCAAGACGTGCACGTAAACATAGAAACCGAAAGGAGTCAACACCTACTCCTAATCTTTCTAGTGAGGAATCTCCTATTGACGAACCTATCGTAAGAGAGGAACCAACCATGGAGAATCAAACTATGATGGAATTACTTTAAGCATCCACCGAGGGTTATGGAGAGGCTATTGTAATTCCCGCTATCCTTGCGGAGAATTTTGAAGTGAAAACGGGTTTGTTGTCGATGATCCAAAACAACAAATTCCGTTGTGATGAAAAGGACAACCCGCACAACTATATCCGTCAATTCAATCGTCTTACCGCCACTTGCAAATTTAAGGATGTTGCTAATGAATCGATTAAGATGATGCTTTTTACGTATTCCTTTGCGGGGCCCGATAAAATTTGGTTAGAGAAAGAGCCACCCAATTCTATATTGACATGGAAGGATCTCGTTTCTAAGTTTGTGAACCAATTTTTCCCGCCCTCTAAGACTACGCATTTGAAAAACGAGATTTCAAAATTTTCACAAGAATTTAATGAGAGTTTTTCAGCGGCTTGGAATAGGTTTAAGGAAATGATACATGAGTGTCCTCATCACGGTTTTTCCGACTTGCATCAAATTGACACGTTTTACAATGGACTTAATGATCATGAGAGAGATTATCTAAATGCCGCCGCGGGTGGTAATTTTTTGTGTAAAACGGTTGAGGAAGCTTTGGTGATAATTGAGAATAGATCTAAGGTGTATAGTCCTCGTAGCACATCGAGTGTTCGTAAGGCTTCGTCTTCGGCTTCACCTTCTTTGTCTAATACCATTGATGCTTGCCAAATTGAGGCGAACTTGGAAAACAAAATCTTTGATAAGCTTAAAGGACTTTTAATTGAATTCAAAGTTGGAGAACAAAGTGCTCCCGCTACGGCTAAAGTGGTTGAGGCTTCATGTATGTATTGTGGTGGAGGTCATGATTTCTCTGAGTGCATTACCGACAGTGGTAACACTTCGAGTGCCTACGCGGACACGAGAACTTACAACCAAAACGGTCAAGTTACCCGCTCTAATCAATTGACTCCACCGGGTTTTGCTTCAAATCAAAAGGCTAACAACAACTATCGAAACAATCAAGTTGGTTTCAAAAAAAATTACAAAGGAAACTATGGGAATCAAGGGGCTAATCATCAAGTTTCAAACAAAAATCAAAGTGATTTTCAAAACAACAACAAGGGTTTGCAAACTTTGAAAGATCTTCCAAATGAATTTGTTAAATACGCTAATGGAAACGATGCTAGGTTTGACAACATTCAAAGAGAAATCATTAGCCTAAGATCCGAGTTTAAGAACGACTTGAAGAAAGAGTTGAAAAACGAGTTAGCAAATGAGCTTAAAATCCATACAAACAAAATGGAAGGAAATGTAACTAGGTTACAACAAAACCAACAAAAAATGGAACAAGGGCAACATGAAATTAAGCAAGAAATGATTAAGGCCGAGAAGAGGCAATCCATGTTTGAGGATAAAATTTCATCTATGTTTGAGGCTATTATGTGCAAACCATCTTCGAGTAGTCTTCCTAGCAACACCATATCGAACCCTAAGGGAGAGATGAAAGTGATTACCACACGTAGTGGTAAGACACTCAAGGAACCGACTCCTCAACCAATTGCTCCTACGGAGGATGCAATTCAGGAAGAACCAGAGGTGGTGGTAGAAAAGGAGCATGTCCAAATCCCACGAAGTACCGCTCATGCCACACCTACGGTTGACCCATTACCAACATTGGAACCCGATATTCCAAAGGCTATGCCTATGCCTCAACCCACACCACCTTTGCCCTATCCATCGAGACTTAGGAAGGAGAAACGTTAAGAGCGCGATAATTATCAATTTGATCTTTTTATGAAAATGTTTCATGACGTCTATTTTAATGTGAGTTTCGCCGATGCTTTGGTCATGATGCCTCGATTTGCCGCTAACTTTAAGTGTATGTTGAACAACAAGGAGAAATTACAACAATTGTCTAGTTGTTCATCGGTTTATCTTAACCGCATACCTCAAATAGTCGGTGATCCCGCTAAATTCTTGATTCCTTGTGCAATCCAAGATATGGAAGAATGCTATGCCTTGGCCGATCTTGATGCTAGTATTAACTTGATGCCACTTGCAATCTTCAAGTCGCTCAATCTTCCTAATCTTACTCCTTCACTAATGTCTATCGAGTTGGCCGACCATTCCACGATTCTCGCATGTGGATTGGCAGAAGACGTTTTTGTGAAAGTGGGAAAGTTCTATTATCCAGTAGACTTTATCGTTGTCGATATTCCCACGCATCCTTAAGTTCCTCTCATTTTAGGTCGTTCGTTTTTAGATACGTCTATGGCTTTGATTGATGTTCATGCTAGAAAGATCACCTTACGTTTCAACGACGAGGAACTTGTTATAAAAGCAACTCAAAATTCTCAAATTTCTCATGTTTATTCCGTTGCAACCATAAACCTCGTTGATATGATCGATGTTGTTTGCGAGGAATTTTCACAAGAAGTTTTAGGTTTTGGTTGATGAAAATAGTGGCAATCCCACTATGTTAGATCCCATTCTTGATAATTCGACACCAACCTTCACTCCATTTGAAGGTGGTGGTTTTACGTTGGAAGAATTCGATGTTCCACGTACTTGTGACGAAGACCTCGAAAATGATGAGGACTTCTCGATTATCAAGGATTTTCTTAACGATTTCCCATTTCCTTCACCCGAGGAGGTTATGAGTACCGAGCCCAAATCTTCAATTGAGGAACCACCTATCCTCGAGTTGAAACATTTACCTCCTCATCTCGAATATGTATTTTTGGAGGAGGACGACAAGTTGCCGGTTATTATTTTGAAAGAACTTTCAAATGATGAAAAAACCGCACTTGTCGATGTTCTAAAGGATCACAAAGGGGCAATTGCGTGGAAGTTATCCGACATTAGGGGGATCGATCCCAAATTTTGTACCCACAAAATCTTAATGGAAGAGGATTACAAGCCCGCAACCCAATGTCAAAGGAGGGTGAACCCCAAAATTCACAACGTCATCAAAAAGGAAGTCCTAAAACTCCTGGACGCGGGAATGATTCACCTTATTTCCGATAGCCCTTGGGTGATTCCTATTCATTGTGTCCCTAAAAAGGGAGGAATGTCCGTTATGCAAAACGATGCCAACGAGTTAATTCCCACTAGACGTGACCGGATGGAGAGTGTGCATTGACTATCGTAAGTTGAATGAAGCCACTCGAAAAGACCATTTTCCCTTGCCCTTCATAGACTAAATGTTGTAGCGTCTTACGAAAAACGATTTATATTGCTTTTTAGATGGTTTTTCCGGTTACTTCCAAATCCCCATCGATCCTCGTGATCAAGAAAAAACTATGTTTACGTGTCCATATGGAACGTTTGCCTATCGTAGAATGCCATTCGGACTTTGCAACGCGCCGGGAACCTTTCAAAGGTGCATGATGGCTATTTTTCATGATATGATCGAGAAGATGATGGAAGTCTTCATGGATGACTTTTCCGTGTTTGGTAGTTCGTTCACTTCGTGTTTGACGAATCTTGAGAGAATGTTGAAACGTTGCGAGGAAACCAACCTTGTGCTTAATTGCGAAAAATGTCATTTTATGGTTAAAAGTGGAATCGTCTTAGGGAACAAGGTTTCGAAAGCGGGGATTGAGGTAGATCAAGCTAAGGTAGACGTCATCGCCAAATTACCTCATCCCAAAACCGTTAAGGGAGTTAGGAGTTTCCTAGGCCACGTGGGATTTTATCGTCGATTCATCAAGGATTTTTCAAAGATCTCTCGACCTATTACACATCTCCTTGAAAAAGATGCACGTTTTGTCTTTGACGAAGATTGTGTACGAGCCTTTGAAATCCATAAGAGGAAACTTACCGAAGCTCCCATTCTTGTTGCTCCCAATTGGAACCTCCCCTTTGAGCTCATGTGTGATGCTAATGACTATGCTATTGGGGCCGTATTGGGGCAACGTCATGAAAAACACTTCTTGCCTATTCACTATGCTAGCAAGACGATGACCAAGGCTCAAGTAAAATACACTACAACGAAGAAGGAATTCCTTGCTGTGGTGTATGCATTTGAGAAATTTCGAACTTATCTCGTCTTGACAAAATGCATAGTGTATACGGATCATTCGGCTATCAAGTATCTTATGGCTAAACAAGATGCAAAGCCTAGATTACTTCGTTGGATTCTCCTCATTCAAGAATTTGATCACAAAATCGTTGACAAAAAAGGAGCCGAGAATCTAGCGGCCGATCATCTTTCTCGTTTGGAAGATCCTCACCAAAGTGTTTACGAGCCCAATGAAATCACCGAAACATTTCCGCTCGAGACACTTGGTGTAGTGAATTCTAAGCTTGATTCTTCCACCCCATGGTTTGCGGACATCGCAAATTACCATGCGGGCAACTTCATCATCAAGGGTATGACGACTCAAGAAAAACGAAAATTCTTTCGTGACGTCAAGTTCTATTTTTGGAACGACCCTTACTTGTTTCGAACTTGTGCGGATCAAATTATTCGACGTTGTGTCTTTGGTATCAAAGCTTCTAACATCCATAGGGCTTGTCACGAGGGACCCACGGGTGGTCACCACGGTGCTAATCTCACGGCTTAGAAGGTCTTTGATGCCGGTTTCTTTTGGCCTACTATTTATCGAGATGCACATGAACTTGTGAAGTCGTGTAACTCTTGCCAACGACAAGGAAAAGCCTCACAAAAAGATGAAATGACACAAAATATCATCCAAGTGTGTGAGATCTTTGACGTTTGGGGCATCGAATTTATGGGGCCGTTCCCATCATCTCGTGGTAATAAGTACATCCTTGTCGCCGTTGACTACCTATCTAAGTGGGTGGAAGCTAAGGCTTTGCCCACCAATGATGCTCGTGTGGTAGTCAAGTTTTTGAAAAGCTTGTTTTCTCGGTTTCGAACCCCTCGTGCGATCATAAGCGATCGTGGAACCCATTTTTGTAACGACCAATTCGAAAGGTGTGACAATCCGTCAATTTATGGTTGATATTTTATTCTCGAATATTATTTAAAAACATTAATTTTAATGTTACAATATGAACTCACTTATTTTTGGGAAGAAATTTGGATTTACGTCTTGGAGTAGCATCGACTACGTCTAAACCGGAGGATTCAACGTTACGTGCTTACTTTACATACACCGTCTTTGGTGGCAGTCCAACATTTCAGAAAATAAATTTGTCCATGAATATTATTTTGGAGTTTTAAATTTGTATTGGTTCATAAACTCACAAATTTACGAGAAGAGATTAGGACTTACGATTTTATTTTAACGTCTTTTACGACTAAACCGGAAACCTTAGGATTACGTATTTACGTTTTTGAACTCCGTTTTTGATGAGACAATTTTTATTAGATTCGTTTTGTGCCATTGATTCATAATTTATAAAAACGTTTTTCGTAAAACGACCCGAGGGCACGTAAATCGAGAAAACTAGAATCGAGAAATACCCGTAAACTAGTGAGATGGGACAAAACACATTGTCCCACCCCACTAGCTTACATGGGACGGCAACAATGTGTACAACACACCACATTTGGTTTACTAGATAGACACTTGTCTACTAAGCTTAAAGTTTAAGCTTCCACTACACCAAACTAGCTAAACAACCTTCACAAAACCACTAGCAACTTCATTCCATCTTTCCCTTACATGCAAACTTCACCATTTCCTCTCACACTCTCTCAATGTGCCGTCCCCTTCTACCCTCACTTGATCAACTTCAACCACAAAATCATGTGTTATTTACACATATGTTGAAGCCCTCTTGAAGCTCTCTTGAATGGTGGTGGTTATAACATCCATGGAGGAGTTTTCATGGTGTCTTAGGGCTTATTTTCTACAAGGAGTACATGAAGCATGGTGGTCTTGAAGATGGTCATGGTTATTCACAAGTTTCTCCATCAAAAACCATGCCCAAATCATAACCTACATCAACTTGGTGGTATAAAGATTGTCCTCCTCATCTTCTTGTTATTTTGATTATGTAAACATGTATTTTATTTCCTATTGTATATGTATATGATGATTATATGATGATAAAAATGTTATGTGGAGATTTGGTGTTGATAAACATGATTAAAAAGGTGAAAAACTATAAAGAACAAGGCTAAAATCTTGCTTAAAAGTGATGGCTGTATAAAACAGTAAAGAAAAAGGTCATGGACTGATAAAATGATGAAGTAGAATCCATTTACAGTAAGCTATATGTCTTATACACATGTGAGAGTTGGCCATGCAATGGAATCAAAATAATGAGTGAGATATGATCAAAACAAGTTAGGTGGTCTAATCTGAATAAGCAGTTTTGTAGGGACTGTTAAGGCAAGATGAACTCAAAATGGGCAGTAGCTATAGCTAAGTTAAATGTAGCACATAATATGAAGAACATGTCACCCAAAAATGAGCTTCTAATTCATTATAGAACTCTAGATATGGTAAAAATGGTGAACATAAAGATAAAAATCAGATTTTTGGAATTAATGTTTATTATTATTATATAAGCACTCACATTTTAATGTATAAAATGTAAAATAAAAACCCACTAACTTATAAAAATTATTTATATAAATATATAAAAGGTTAACTAAATGGATAAATTATATAAATGGTGGTGAAAATATATTTATAAGTAATAAAAACTATAAACTTGATTTTTACGACTTTTTCGGCTATCGCCGTAAAATTAACGTTTTTCGCCAAATAAAACTTAGACGACCAAACCCGTCTAATGTAAAGTTTATAAAAGTCATATACTGATATATAAGTATCTAATACAAGAAAAAACCGATAAAACCCGAACTATAAGAAATACGGACATTTACGAGCTAATTAAGCATATTGGACTAATAATTGGACTAAATAAGATAAAAACTTGTAAAAAGAACTTATTGGGCTTAACCCATTTGGGCCCAACATGGAAAGTATACATAGTGATAATATAGGTATAAAAGGGATTAAAACAAGTTAAAAGAACTTATACTAAGCTTAATGGACTTAAAATAGGTAAATAGGTAAAACTAGAAAACTAGTATAAAAGTTATCGACACATAACACAAAAATGAGTAAACGAGAATATGTAAACCCACTTGATCATCAAATATATATAATCAACATATGTATACATAATTGTTATTTTAATAAAGTCATTGGACATGAGTCCGAGTATTATTTGTCTAGGTTTCCGTGATTGAAGCACGTACCGTACGTCCGAATTGCCGATAACCCGCCTTCCGACATCAACGTGAGTTCATAGCCTCGCACTCTTTTAAATAT
This sequence comes from Glebionis coronaria, assembly GCA_025667525.1. Lineage (NCBI taxonomy): Eukaryota > Viridiplantae > Streptophyta > Magnoliopsida > Asterales > Asteraceae > Glebionis > Glebionis coronaria. The sequence continues at coordinate 77,195 of JANFOE010002746.1, forward strand.
TTTATAAATGTTTTATAAACCCGCGAGGGAGATAACATGTTAGTTTTTATAAAATAGGACACCATTTGTCCCGATTGTTTGTTTATTGATTTTGGACCCGAATGATTGAATGACCCGATTGTATGACCCGATAAATGATTAAAGAACCCGATAGATGAAATTAAATGGATTATTAAAGTTAGGTTATGTCACTAAAAGTCCCATTAGCATGAATTGTGAACTACCGGGATTTGGTAGACGCTTATGCATTTAATAGTACTATTTGGGGACGATCACCCCAGTTCGCGCCTTGACGGTTGATCCCCGTCGTGCCACATTGATTGGTAAGCGAATTTATGTATGAGAAGATTTCCATAGCGTGAACTTTGTGACGACACGCTACTTTAGATGGGCAAAATTGGTATCGGGTTAGCTACCCGTTGTTGGTTTAGTAAGGTAACAATGTCATGCGGCTTATAATAATCCAAAACTAACGAAATACTACTAGACGCGCCGAATTACGATGTATTGCCTGACTAGCAATACTGGGTCATACTATTGATATTATGTTTGTGTTTTGGTTTTCATAACCATATTCATATAACAGTTTTTATTTTCATACAACGTCGTAAGACGTATTGTATGACGTTTTTACGACATTGGCTCGTATAATGATTTTTAAGGCTTTTTATAACCATATTCATATAACGGTTTTATTTAATCTATACAACATTGCAGAACATATTATAAGGTGTTTTTAACGACAATGATTCGTATAATGATTTTTAAGGCAAATGCCTATATTATGTTTTTCGATAAAGATTTGTATAAAATGACTTTGGCTATTTTATGGCCTATTAAAATGATTTGTACAAAATGATTTTCAGTAATAACTTTATACTGATATTATATTGATGGTTTTTATTAAACTCTATGAATTCACTCGGCGTTATCGCTGACCTTTTATTTTAACATGTCTTATCTCAGGTACTTGAAGGTAATTCTCGGGAAGACGACAAGAATTCATGGCCCGCACCTAAATAATATTTTTCCATTCAAATACTTTGTAAAACTTTGTATGTAATGTAATGACTTGGGACCGATGTAACTTTGATATTTATGAATGGAAAAGATTTATTATTAAACGACGCGATTTTTATGCGTTGTCTATGATGTGAGTAATGTGCTATCCCGTAACACCAACGAGTCTTCCGCAGTATTGAGTTGTATAAATTTGGGGGTGTTACAGTTTGGTACCAGAGCTCTCGTTATAGAGAACGAAAGATTTTTAAAACTAAGGTTTTGAATAAAACTTTTCAAAATCTTTTAACTATAAACATTTTTCTAAAAATGTCTAAAAATCTTTTGACTATAACGACGCCGAAGAATTCCCGAGTTACCGACAAGGCCAAGACTGAGAAGTGTTATTTTAATATATATATAACTTGGATTATATATATATGATTTAATTTTATTACATGATTGTTTGATGATTATTTTGATTTTTATACGAGGTATTTATACGACGTAGATTGTCACAAGTAACCCTAAATCCCCTAGTAAATTAATCGAAGCTATTCTCGTAGGAATTCTAGCTATCCTAGATCCAAACCAAGTTGTGGATATTTATGATCCCAACAAATGGTTGATATTCGTAGAAATGTAGATAGTAGTTGATTGTGATATTGAAAAAGAATTGGCGAGATTAAAACTCATATCGATGTCATGACGATCTTTCCTTATAGAGTGGAGTTTGACAAAACGTTACCACCTGGAAGGATGTCATCTGACTCGTTGTCACCCAATTCTTAAATTTGAAATCGAAAGGGTGAATGTTGCACTTGAGGCTGTCATTGGAACCAGTACCCAAAAGCCTCATGCCACTAATACCTTTCCGAGAAGTCTAATTGACTGATCAAGTCATTTTATATTAATGACTCATTTAATAATTATTGTTGTAAGAACTAATAGGATTGGGAATTAAGTGTTGATTCATATTGAGATTGTATTGCCTTTACAAGGCCGAAAAATAAGATTGAAAGTATTGGAGAATGAGGTAGAATATCGCCTTGAGTATAAATTGGTTAGAACTTGAATAAAGTAAAACTTAACCTGTATGAAATATGAGATTGTTAAGAGGAAGTCGTTAAGTTCTGTGATTGAATTATAAGGTTTTAATTAATTGTTAGTTTGTGTTAAAGGTTGTTCCTAGGCCATTGTCCATTAATGAGGATGCCCAGTGTCCAAGAAATAAATTGAAGAAATCTTCTTCTAAATTGGGACCGATGGATCTTCCGGGACAGGTGGGACACCTAATGACTCTTGTAGGTTAGTATTCATTGTGGTATCTTTTAAAAATCCCTAACTTAACTGAGATATCAGTTGGTAGGATGAGTTCTGAGAATTGTATGACATAGTGACACGTAATGTGTTACGCTGCAATTTTGACTTGTTTGTGATTAATGAAAAAGACTACCTTTGATTGCTAAATCCTACATGTATCGATGTTATCTATCTCTTATTGCTTCTTCCTAATGCTCGCATTAGTGATGCAACCATCGAACAAGTACTCATCTTGATTTGAGTTACGTTGTGAATTATTCTTTTTGAGTGCCATCAAGGTCATGAACCTCATGATTATTTGGCTAAGCTCATTTCCTATCATATTGTAGTTAAGATCTTGGTGAACAACTCTTCATCACTCTTTTGCAGATCACACATTGTTTTTATAAAGTTAAAACAGTATCATTTGAGGAAATTGAATTTTCATCACTATAAGGATTATTCAAAGTAAGATTTATAAGTGATTGTTATCAAAATGAAGTTGTTTATAAAACACCTTGGAAAATTTGATTGTTTTCATAACAAGGAAAATCTTTGTAAATATATTTTGATTCTTATTTAAGAATTAAGCATGTAAATGTTTTTATTATAAACATGATGATAAAGTTTTGACGAACTGAGTATTGCATCGTTAATCTTGAAATTGTATATAGTTGCGCGCCTACATACAATTTGGAATGGACCATGCAAGGCTGATTAGTAGTCACCATAAAACTAATGAATAAACACTACATTTTTTTTGAAGATTGTGAAAGATTAAAATTTTTATGAGATCTGCAGAAGTGAAAAATAGGGACATATTGATAGGGACACCTACATATGTGCCTGTAGCATCTATTCTTCTGAGTTGAATTTACTCATCAGTGGAAATTGTCTTATTTGACAATTGACAATTCTTTCTTGTCCAATTCTCCCGTAGTGAGATTCTTAGGAAAAGTATCTGATTACCGAGTGTTGATACCCGACAGGATGTATTGACGTTCTTATCATTTATTTTGATTTGATTTCATTTGAATGACCTGGGTAACGATCCGAAGAGCTTTCGAATGCGTACTCAAATTATGAAAACATGGGATATATTCATATTCGTTAAATGTTTTCGTCTGTATCTGATTTGAAATTCTCTCGCATAGATTATGCGTTGACCTTACTCTTTTAATAGTAGTTGTGTATCCTAATATCCCTGAAATTGTGAAGGATTATGAATTATTATTAGTCTTTTGAGAAGTTCACATCTTATCGACGGCAATGCAACTAGAAAGTTGATAGTGCCCGTAGAATGGATTGATTGATTATGACATGACGACATTGTCTTAATTGATGGGAACTCGAGTAGAATTCCCCTAAATGATAAGATGTTGATTATCGAAAGTAATCTAAATAATTCTTGATAGGATGACTATATCCTGCATTTAGACTTGAAATTTTACCGTGAATGGTTATGAATTAGTCAAAGATATTATAATCTAGAAAGAACTTAAAATAAATGTATTAAAAGATGTTTATGTTATCTGAAACTTTAGGAGGTATTTGTTGGTAAATTACCTAGACTTTTGCTATTAAGGCAGATTGAAATTGGTATTGATTATATTCCCGGTGCTGCACTTGTGGCTTGTGCACTGTACGTCAGCACCATCTGCATTTAAGGAATTACCGTACAACTGAGAGAGTTGTCGGAGAAAGATTTTATTCTACCAAGCATGTCATCATGAAGAGCTATGGTGTTATCATTCCTTATATTTATAGATTACTGTGAACTGAGTAAATTGACAATCGAAAACGATATCCATAACTCGAAATGGAAGATTTGTTCGATCATTTACAAGGTTTTTGATCCTCAGCATGGTTATCATCAACTTGCATCTGCGGAAAAGATTATCTATTCCAATCACTACATCCGGTACTTGTAATGAACATTATGAGTTTCATGTGATGACGTTTGGATTAACTAATACACATGTAGCATTCATAAATTTGGTGAATCACGTGTGTAGGCTGTAATTTGATAAAATTCATGCTCGTGATCATTAAGGACTATTTGTTTGTATATAAGAATAAGAATGAGTTAATAATTATTAATAGAATGCCCTGAATTGGCCGAACAATGAAAACATGTCCCTTAAATATTTAACATAAGACTTAAGACTTAATTTTTTGCATGATTTAACCGTGTGATTAATAGATAATGGAAGCTATATTGCCTTTTCAAAGATTAGAACCATTAACGCTTAGGGATTAAAAACTTAATCCTTTACATAAAATGACCATTGGATTAATAATGGTAAGATGTATGCATATAGACTCTTCAAAAATTAAGAGCCCTTTTAAGACTTTGGATTTTACCAAAAAGAAATGGAAATATGTTTTGACAAATGTTTTAACAAAGGATTTTAAAGGGATTATTCCCTTATACACTAAACATTTAACTAAACTTCTGTTTAGGGGTAAATGTTTGTGTATACCTCAAGACAACTTAAGAGGGATTGAGGAAACCATTTAAAACATGACTTGAAAATTCGAAACGATAATTTACGCTTTTCAAACTAAGGAAATTTTGACCAAAGTATAAACAAAGGTTTTTCGAACATTTACGGATCTTGCTAAATATTTTCGATAAATCAACAAAAATCTTGTTAATTAAATTCAAATTTATTTTTGAACATTTTATATAATTGGTCGAACTAAGAAATTTAAAATTTTTACGTTTACGTTTCATAAAAATTAAATAATTATTGTTAATTTACATATAATAATTATCGACGCTTTAGACGCCGGATTGAGAAAAACTGATAAAAATGATAGTTGAGACGAAACTGAAACATAAAAGATATGAAGAAAGAATTTTGAATAAATACAGTTATGATATTTATTTCATCAGGAGAAAGTGAACATAATTACTGACGCATAATATAGAAAGAATATCTGAGTGAATTGTGGACATGATAATCACATCATCATGAGAAGTGAATATAGATACTGACATATTATATAAATGATAAAGAACCAATTAGGACATGTTCCTTAATAACGATGGTACGGAATAAATTGCCGAACAATATAAAAATAAACAATGTTTGTAAAAATGATAATATAAATAGTGAAAGGTTTCACGGCTAATGTGAACCATTAAAATTTAGAAGCCGATAGCGTTAAATGTTTTAAAGACCACTTATGGTTGCCTAAATATGAAGGATTGTGAGATATAGTTATGTTGGAATTTGTAAGTATAAGTATTCTATTTATGTCAGTTATGACTAAAAGTATCTTTGTCTGAAGAAGTTGTACTGATGACGAATTATGAAGGCAGACATCGCCTCATACATTAGTAAATGTCTAGCTATTGCAAAGGTCATCACCTGAATTTGATTCGATTTGGGTCATCGTCGACAGACTGACCAAATCTGCTAATATCATTCTCGTTAATGATAATTGCAAAAGAGTTATGTAAACATAGTGTGCTTGTATCGAACATCTTTATCAAGATCCTCGCTTCGCATCGAATTTCTAGATATTTGCTTAGAAATCATTGAGAACGAACCTTGATGAGAGTACTATATATACCACCCCAAATCGAAGGGACGAGGTAAAGTAACGATATAAAGTAATATAAGTGTTGTTTTATGTTTGAATGATTGACCTTTGGTAATAGACCGTATAATCGTTTTCCTTTGGAAGGATTATCATTGATAATCATCATATTAGGATTGAGATCGAATCTTGTTAGGATCTAAATATTAGAGCATCTGTAAGCAGGAGTTGAGATAAAGACACCCGACATACACCCACTGTGAGTTGGACATGTCTTTTAGGTTTAAGGTTTCCTATGATGGCGAACCTAACCTTGCAAAATACCCGACCCGCGAGATCTGAAATGATTGTTGAAATTAGGATCTGATTATTGACTGCCGGTAGTGGGCAAGAGGATATGTGAATATGAATAGTAGATCTTGAAGTGCCAAATGGGTAGCGAAGTTATGCCACAATTTTTAACCTTGGAAAAATTAATTCATGATCTGACAAATCATGGGATATAAGTCCCCGTTGTATGGGACCATTGAGATGATATAAAAGATTGGTTTGAAAGGCATATAAGCCGGATCTACCCTAGGACTTCAAAGACTGCGTGAATTATGTTTCGTATATCGAACTTGATGGAATATCTATCAAGTGAGAATCTGATTATTCTTAGTAGAGCTTAGATCGGCGAAAAGTTGCATTCATCAAAAACCCGTGAACATCATGGATAGAGAAAGTAAGTCAACATTAAGCCTGATCTTATTCCCGTAGTTATGTTTGATGAAACTCGCGTATTGTAATGAATTGCACTTGTGAGAAAGGACCGAATGTGGAGGAAATACAAACATGGCTTTAACTCTATAAGAAGCGAGTAGTAAGGTAAGATGATCTTTGAGGACAAAGATCCTGTTTAGGGGTAAATGCTGTGACAATCCGTCAATTTATGGTTGATATTTTATTCTCGAATATTATTTAAAAACATTAATTTTAATGTTACAATATGAACTCACTTATTTGTGGGAAGAAATTTGGATTTACGTCTTGGAGTAGCATCGACTACGTCTAAACCGGAGGATTCAACGTTACGTGCTTACGTTTACATACACCGTCTTTGGTGGAAGTCCGACATTTCAGAAAATAAATTTGTCCATGAATATTATTTTGGAGTTTTAAATTTGTGTTGGTTCATAAACTCACAAATTTACGAGAAGAGATTAGGACTTACGATTTTATTTTAACGTCTTTTACGACTAAACCGGAAACCTTAGGATTACGTATTTACGTTTTTGAACTCCGTTTTTGATGAGACAATTTTTATTAGATTCGTTTTGTACCATTGATTCATAATTTATAAAAACGTTTTTCGTTAAAACGACCCGAGGGCACGCAAATCGAGAAAACTAGAATCGAGAAATACCCGTAAACTAGTGAGATGGGACAAAACACATTGTCCCACCCCACTAGCTTACATGGGACGGCAACAATGTGTACAACACACCACATTTGGTTTACTAGATAGACACTTGTCTACTAAGCTTAAAGTTTAAGCTTCCACTACACCAAACTAGCTAAACAACCTTCACAAAACCACTAGCAACTTCATTCCATCTTTCCCTTACATGCAAACTTCACCATTTCCTCTCACACTCTCTCAATGTGCCGTCCCCGTCTACCCTCACTTGATCAATTTCAACCACAAAATCATGTGTTATTTACACATATGTTGAAGCCCTCTTGAAGCTCTCTTGAATGGTGGTGGTTATAACATCCATGGAGGAGTTTTCATGGTGTCTTAGGGCTGATTTTCCACAAGGAGTACATGAAGCATGGTGGTCTTGAAGATGGTCATGGTTATTCACAAGTTTCTCCATCAAAAACCATGCCCAAATCATAACCTACATCAACTTGGTGGTATAAAGATTGTCCTCCTCATCTTCTTGTTATTTTGATTATGTAAACATGTATTTTATTTCCTATTTTATATGTATATGATGATTATATGATGATAAAAATGTTATGTGGGGATTTGGTGTTGATAAACATGATTAAAAAGGTGAAAAACTATAAAGAACAAGGCTAAAATCTTGCTTAAAAGTGATGGCTGTATAAAACAGTAAAGAAACAGGTCATGGACTGATAAAATGATGAAGTAGAATCCATTTACAGTAAGCTATATGTCTTATACACATGTGAGAGTTGGCCATGCAATGGAATCAAAATAATGAGTGAGATATGATCAAAACAAGTTAGGTGGTCTAATCTGAATAAGCAGTTTTGTAGGGACTGTTAAGGAAAGATGAACGCAAAATGGGCAGTAGCTATAACTAAGTTAAATGTAGCACATAATATGAAGAACATGTCACCAAAAAATGAGCTTCTAATTCATTATAGAACTCTAGATATGGTAAAAATGGTGAACATGAAGATAAAAATCAGATTTTTGGAATTAATGTTTATTATTATTATATAAGCACTCACATTTTAATGTATAAAATGTAAAATAAAAACCCACTAACTTATAAAAATTATTTATATAAATATATAAAAGGTTAATTAAATGGATAAATTATATAAATGGTGGTGAAATAATATTTATAAGTAATAAAAACTATAAACTTGATTTTACGACTTTTTCGGCTATCGCCGTAAAATTAACGTTTTTCGCCAAATAAAACTTAGACGACCAAACCCATCTAATGTAAAGTTTATAAAAGTCATATACTGATATATAAGTATCTAATACAAGAAAAAACCGATAAAACCCGAACTATAAGAAATACGGACATTTACGAGCTAATTAAGCATATTGGACTAATAATTGGACTAAATAAGATAAAAACTTGTAAAAAGAACTTATTGGGCTTAACCCATTTGGGCCCAACATGGAAAGTATACATACTGATAATATAGGTATAAAAGGGATTAAAACAAGTTAAAAGAACTTATACTAAGCTTAATGGACTTAAAATAGGTAAATAGGTAAAACTAGAAAACTAGTATAAAAGTTATCGACATATAACACAAAAATGAGTAAACGAGAATATGTAAACCCACTTGATCATCATATAATCATCATATGTATACATAATTGTTATTTTTATAAAGTCATTGGACATGAGTCTAAGACGAGTATTATTTGTCTAGGTTTTCGTGATTGAAGCACGTACCGTACGTCCGAATTGCCGATAACCCACCTTCCCACATCAACGTGAGTTCATACCCTCGCACTCTTTTAAATGTTTTATAAATGTTTTATAAACCCGCGAGGGAGATAACATGTTAGTTTTTATAAAATAGGACACCATTTGTCCCGATTGTTTGTTTATTGATTTTGGACCCGAATGATTGAATGACCCGATTGTATGACCCGATAAATGATTAAAGGACCCGATAGATGAAATTAAATGGATTATTAAAGTTAGGTTATGTCACTAAAAGTCCCATTAGCATGAATTGTGAACTATCGGGATTTGGTAGACGCTTATGCATTTAATAGTACTATTTGGGGACGATCACCCCAGTTCGCGCCTTGACGGTTGATCCCCATCGTGCCACATTGATTGGTAAGCGAATTTATGTATGAGAAGATTTCCATAGCGTGACCTTTGTGACGACACGCTACTTTAGATGGGAAAAATTGGTATCGGGTTAGCTACCCGTTGTTGGTTTAGTAAGGTAACAATGTCATGCGACTTATAATAATCCAAAACTAACGAAATACTACTAGACGCTCCGAATTACGATGTATTGCCTGACTAGCAATACTGGGTCATACTATTGATATTATGATTGTGTTTTGGTTTTCATAACCATATTCATATAACAGTTTTTATTTTCATACAACGTCGTAAGACGTATTGTATGACGTTTTTACGACATTGGCTCGTATAATGATTTTTAAGGCTTTTTATAACCATATTCATATAACGGTTTTATTTAATCTATACAACATTGCAGAACGTATTGTAAGGTGTTTTTAATGACAATGATTCGTATAATGATTTTTAAGGCAAATGCCTATATTATGTTTTTCGATAAAGATTTGTATAAAATGACTTTGGCTATTTTATGGCCTATTAAAATGATTTGTACAAAATGATTTTCAGTAATAATTTTATACTGATATTATATTGATGGTTTTTATTAAACTCTATGAATTCACTCGGCGTTATCGCTGACCTTTTATTTTAACATGTCTTATCTCAGGTACTTGAAGGTAATTCTCGGGAAGACGACAAGAATTCATGGCCCGCACTTAAACAATAATTTCCATTCAAATACTTTGTAAAACTTTGTATGAAATAATATGACTTGGGACCTATGTAAATTTGATATTTATGAATGGAAATGCTTTTATTATTAAACGACGCGATTTTTATGCGTTGTCTATGATGTGAGTAATGTGCTATCCCGTAACACCAACGAGTCTTCCGCTGTATTGAGTTGTATAAATTTGGGGGTGTTACAAAAGGGTCCTAAGGAAATATGGGGTTACACATCGGCTTTCTACGGCTTATCACCCACAAACGAGTGGGTAAGTCGAGGTTTCAAACCGAGAATGAAGAGGATCTTGGAGAGATCGATTGGGGAAAACCGGCAATCTTGGTCGGATAAGTTGGACAATGCTTTATGGGCCTTTAGGACCGCTCATAAGACGCCCATCGGGTGCACTCCTTATAAGCTAGCATATGGGAAGAATTGTCACTTGCCAATTGAACTCGAACACAAAGCTTATTGGGCCCTAAAGCATTGTAATGATGATATGGAGACCGCGGGAAAACACCAGAAAATGCAATTAAATGAATTGGAAGAATTAAGGGATATTGCTTATGAAAATTCATTAATTTATAAATAAAAGACTAAAAAGTTGCATGATTCAAAAATTAAAAACCGGGTTTTTAACATTGGGGATCAAGTTTTGCTTTTTAACTCTCGTTTGAAAATCTTTTCCGGTAAGTTGAAATGCCGTTGGTCCGGTCCATTCACCGTGACTCAAGTATTTCCATATGGGACCATCGAGCTAGCTCAAAATGATGGCCCCAATTTCAAGGTGAATGGACATAGTTTGAAGCACTACTTTGGCGGGAAAGTTCCATCCTTGAACTACCTCGACCAAATCACCTTCCCCAATGATAATTAGTATTGAGGGGATCGAGTCGAGCTCATGCCTCGGTAATCAAAAACGAGGTGCCTCGTGGGGGAGTCCCATGCTTATCCTATGTATATATTATCGCTTTCTAATGTAGTAACGTGTGGGGATTTGTGCCCTTCCAACCTTTGTTTTATGGTTGTTTGTGAATTGTGTATTTTAGATGATCATTATCTTCATGATTGGAGCCTCTCGTGTTCGTTTTATGGGAGCACTAGATCGTTTGCTTTGGTGACTTTCTCAATATCCATGATATATCCTTTGATGTTCTAACCTTAGGTTTATAGCACACTTCATAAACGGCTTTAAATTTAACGGTTACACCCTTTTCATGCTAGATTAGGCATTCGACTACGTCTCTAATATGGGGGTGTTTGCACCCCTAGACTCGAAACATTGAGGACAATGTTTAACTTTAGTATGGGGGGTGAATAGATACTTTCCTTGCCAAAGCTTCACGCTTTCCAAAGTTTATCTTTTTGTTTATCGTTTTGTTGGAAAATAAGGCTAAAAATAGCCAAATTTTAAAAAATTTCTCATGTTTTATAAGTGTTTAAAGACACGAATGTAGGTTTTTCGATGGCGAGAATAAGAGTAATTTTTTACTCGACCGTGCGTGTTGAGCACTTAGCTTTGATTCCTTAACTTTTATTAGGCTAAGTTTCTTAAATGATGACGAGAAATGATAGAGTTAATTATAAGTTACTATGCTAAATGTAGAGTACTCGTATTCTTTCAAAAACTCATGTGTTCTCGTTGTTTGCTTATTATCCCTTCGCTTGTAAATATTTTTTGCTTAATAAATATTGACTTAGCGGTTTAGTCTTGATTGTTGGTTTCTAGTCTTTTCTATTAGCTTCCATGTAATTAAATTGGGAAGACATTAAGGTATCGTCAGCGTCACGGTTTTGAAGTATTGGCAACCCAAATAATCGAAAGCTTCACCCAATAATAAGATTTCAAGTGCTCACCTAAATCAAGCAAACAATTTGAAGCTCACAAGGCCAAAAAATCTATGCAAAATTGAAAGTGAATTAAGCCTTAATCTTTGAAGCTTTAAAGATCCAAAATTCGCCTTAGCGTGAGGATATACGTCTTTGGCTAATAAAACCACCGATGAGGTGGATAATAAAAGTCAAGGCAAGACTGAAGTCATAATAAAAGCTTCATAGCGAAGTTGAATAAAAGATGGAGGTAAACCTATGATAATAAGGCCCTTCCATTATGGGGCGTATAAAAGTTTGGTAATAAGTCTCATGTTCAAAACCGTTATAAAACCGTGTTTATCGATCCTTCTTGTTGACTTAATTTTTTGAATCGTTGTCTATTAGGAGGGGTTATTAATTTGATGGTCTTGGTTACACCGTTAGGACTCTATTTTTAGACCTAAATCACTATCATCGCATAAGTCAAACAATGTATCCTCGTGAAACATTCAAGACAAAATAAAATATAAGAGATACAACTTAGGAAAATGGGAGGATAAGTACGTGATTAGGGCATATGAGTAGTGTTAGCATTACTAACTTATGATGACAATGATCTCGTTGCACGCTTGGCATGGAACTGGGGTGAAAATCGAGGACGACGAAATTATTTCTAACGAAGCATTCACGTGTTCTTATTCTATGAACCTAAACGTCCCATTTTGCGATGAAAATCATACATTATGTCTAAAACACAAGTAGTAGTAATAGAAGTAGTATAGCTAGTTTATCATTCAATAAAAGTGAATAAAAATGAATTTTGGAGGTGCTACGATACTTTATTCTAGCATTGCGTGAGGGCACGACAATTGTTTAGTATGGGGGAGTGATGAGACTGCTTTTATACATAGTCTCATCGTCCAAAAAGGGCTTTAAATGCATAAAATATCATAAAAATGGCCAAATATATTCTTGTATTTTTTGCTTGTGTATTTTAGGTACGGATATTGAGAAAATGACAAAAGATCACAAGAATCATGCAAAAACGAACACGGGAAACGAAGCCGCACAATGAACCAAGCCCTAATGAAGAATTTTCCAAGACAAACCCGGGGAGATTTGAAGATTATGCAAGAAGGGTCCTCCAATATTGAATAATTGACACTTTAAACCCTTGTATCTTCATAATTACAAGATTGGTCCCTAAAGTTTGTCAATATTGCAAAAAGGGCCCTCCACTTTGAAGAATTGGCAATTTTAGTCCCTCAACAAAACTAAATGTCAATATTAGTCCTCCTTAAAGTCAAACATATCATGAAGGCCTTCAAGTTACAAGAAATTATAAGTTTGGTCCTTTAAAAATGTCAAATTACCAAAAGGACCCTTGACTTTGAAGAAATGGCAAAAATGGTCCCTCATAAATCATGATTTGTCAAATTCAGTCCTCCAAGAAGTCAACAAGATAAGTCAAGACCATTATCAATGAAGAAAATGCCCAAACAGCCCTTCAAGAATCATGAATTGGCAAGAAATACCCCTGAAAATACTTTGGAAAAGTATTTGGGGCAAAAGTGTGAAAAATGAAACTTCCATAACAAAGGAAATCCGGATTTGGCTTATTTATTTGCAAGTGAAAGGGATTATAAACATTAAGGGTTATTTCTGGTAGACAACATAAGATACCTAGACCTATGGGAGCTTGACACGTGCCCCACTACCACCCCTCATCCAATCAGATCCCACCATTCCTCCACATCACCTTCCCACTCATAACCAACTTAAACTAATCTGATTAGTTTATTAAATGTGGCGCTAAACACCAGTTTTAAACACAAAACCAGATCAAAACAAGGACTATTCATCTCAAGAACACAATTGGGTTTTCTTAATCCTCTTGTAATTAAACCCTATAAACCTCCATATTAATGATTAAGCTTGCCTTAGTCATAACCCAACTCACAAATAACTTGCCACATCACCCATCAACCCCACATGAGATTCCCCTGCATCACTCTTGTGCAAACTGCTAAAACTTGGACAACAATCCAACCATCCACATTGAAGCTTACATTTTAAGCTTGTTATAAACCCTTGGATGCAATTTCACCTTGCCAGCTACAACAAAACGCCAAGAAAAGTCATATGATTCTCAAGATTATTCAAACCCTTAAGGGCATAACTGGAACTTTCGTTTTTTAGCTTTCCTAGTTCACTTGTAAGCCTATTTAAAGGCCTTAGGATACTACATTTTTTCTTTGCTCTTGAATTTTCCTAAGTTCACAATTCTGTAAATCATATATTCAAAGTAATCAAATGTGTTTGAATTTGGTGAAGAAAACTCAAGTGTCAATCATTATATCTGCTTATTATTGTTGTTTGTTTACTAATCTTCAATCTTAATACCTGTTTTCAAAGGAGTGTGCAAAAGTTTGCATATTTTCCTTGAATCTTGATATTTTGCTAAGTCTTGTTCAAACCTTGGAATTTTTGGGCTATAAGCTGATCATAGCATCCTGATATTGTGATATCAAGGTGCTGTGAAGCTTATAACTTGGGGATAATCAAATGTGGGGAACTAAGGTTGCATTAATCAAGGTTTTCACTTTTCTGTTTTTGATAATTGTGCTTCTTACCTTGTTCAATCTTAGCAGGCTTGTTTGTGGAAGCTTGTGCTTGTTCTTGCTAGCACATAAGCTCAAAATTCGTGGGTGTGGATGTACATCCATGAGGTTTGCACCATACTACCTAAAATCTGCTTAAAATCTTGATTTTTGGTGAATTTGTGTGTTGCTTGTGTTCTTGTGGAATTTATGGTCTAATCTTGTTCAATACTGCATATTACATCTGTTTATGTGTTTGATTGGGCTTGGGTAGTCTTGAAATACACTTATACTTGTTTAAATCTGATTTGGAAAAGATAAGGGGTGTTTGGGATTATCTGTTTAAGATCATAGGTTGCTATTGTGTTGTTGAAAGATGTTGTTTATGCTTGTTATCTGTTATCTACTTGGTTGAGAACTAAAACCTCCAAGTTATTGGGTTTAAAACATTGAATCAAATATTGTGCTATAACTTATTGATTTTGACTGTTTTTGACCTAAAATTTTGGTAATACTTAGAGTATATGCATGTTTAGGGATATAAGTTGTTAAATCAAAGTTTTCATAACCTATCTAAGAGATCTGAGTGTTTGAATTTGGCTTGTTGGTCAAGTATATCAGCAAAAGTAAAAATCTGCTTGTTAGTGTTCATCAGAAACCTTATTATGCTTGAATCTTGATTTAGGCCTTGTACCATTGCATGAAACATGTTTAAACTTGTTCATTTGAGTTTATTATAGCTTGTGTATGCTTTTGGTGCAATTTGGTTGGCTGAAATTTGCTTAAATAGCTTATAAGTTCAAAACTGCTTATTGTTCATGTCTGGGCTAGATCTGGTGATGTTTTGAATTAACTGTACTAATTGGCTGATTGTGATTGTGCTTTTGTGATTGTTATTGACTTCTTATGATTAACTGATCATTTGGGTGCCTTTGTGAAACTTGAATCCACAAAAAAAGTCACTAAAGACAAATAGTCAAAAAAGTCAAGCAGTGGAAAAAGTTTCCACTGCTCAACACCCAAAACTAGCCCCTACTAGTGTTAATTTTGATCCAGCTTATTAATAAGCCATATTGGCTTATCCAGACCTGCAACAACTTACTTTTTGTGATCAATCTTCCTCATTTGACCCATTTGTTTGAACTGGAGCTTATCAGACCTTGGCTTTGACTTTTTGCTAGAAAACTCATAAAGTTGACTTTTAATTAAGTGCTTATCTGCTTATTCCAGCTTATTGAGTGTGCTTATTGAAAAACTTTTTGTTGATTAAGCTTAGTTAAGTCATTTAAAAGCTTTTGAAACTTGAATCAACTCTTGGGGTGGCCTAGAACTCGAAAACGACTATTTTTTCGTTTTGTGAAGATAGCTTATTGCTTTTTCAGGCTTATTCCTTGTGCTTATTTCAAATTTCTTTTTACAAAACTCTTAAGTGACTCAAAAGAAGCTTTTGTGTCTAATTTGAGCTTATGGCATCAGCTTATAGCTTAATGGGCCAAAAAGCCCATTAAGAATAAGCTGCTTTGAAATAAGCTAGCTTATACTCATTTTCAGCTTTTGGGCCTTCAGAGTCTTATCTTTAAAATCAAATTTTGAGTCAGATAGGAGTTTTTGGGCATATTTGGACAATATTTCGTATTGGGCCTTAAAAAGCCCATTAAGCTAACTGTTTGGAATTTTGGCCCATTCTAGGCCCATTAGGGGTATTTCGGTAATTTCAGCTTCATTTCTGTGTTTATTAGGTTAAATTAGACTAGTTTGCAAGTTTTTATAATTTTTTATAAATTTTTGCTTTTTAATATCATTTTATTAATATTTTATTATTAAAAATTAAAGTTTAGATTTTTCAAGTTTTTATATTTTTCTTAGGTTAAATACATTAAGTTCGGAATTTTACAACTTTTAGAATAATTTTATTGTCATTAGATTAATTTTTATAATTATTTTAAGTTTAAATAGTTTTTAATTGTTTTTAAATAGTTTTTATTAATTTTAAAATTTTCAAAAATAGTTTTAAATTTAGTTAAGTCATTTTAGAGGTTTACAATTGAAAAAATCTCATTTTGGGCTTTTTGTTAATTAAATTGATTTTTTGGGCTTTAATTAGCATTAAAAAATTATTATTTAATTAAATAAAAGGTTTGAGTGATTTTTGATTTTTTGTAAACTCTAATTACATTAATTAGGATTTATTGTAATTTTCTAGGATATTTTAGGATAAATTTTTTATTTTGTCACTTTTTACGGTTTTACGTGTACGACTAATCGTCTTAGTGTAATTCGTCATCGTAACTGTCATTCTCTCTCATCTCATTTCTATTTTCTTTTCTCATAATCATAATCACATCATTAATCATCTCTTAACACAACGCACTTGCCTCCTTGGGAAACGAACTTGAACCACATTGGTCATTAGTGCTTGGTTTTCCTAAACCGACACTTAATACTTTCCCTATTTTGCTCTCTTTTCCTAAAGGGTAGTAAAAAACTACATCACGTGCTAAAGACTGTAGTGAAGTACGGGATAATAATGTTAGTTTGGTGCATAGTGATAGAGTTGGTGACATAGGGTTGGATAGTGATAGAGTTGGTGACATAGGGCTGGAAAGTAGTATCGAGATGAGGAATTTTGTTGATAATATTAAAGAAAATGTAGAAAGGAAAGAAAAAGATACCAATGGGTTGTTGAATTGTGATGATAGTGTTGGAGTCCAAGGATTATTTGATAGTGTTACTATTGAATGTATTAAGGAGTCATGTGAGGTCGAAAATAGATTAAGTGATGATGTTAGTGGTCGTGAAGTAGGATTAGAAGTGAGGGAGATGGATGCCAACAGTAATTCGGAAAATGTAGGGGAAGAAAGCGTAGGGTCAGTGGCTTATATATAGCGTTGTAAAAACATTATGGACGATGCAGGTGGAATTAATAAAGATAGGGATTGTGTGACGATTCTTGGTCATGATGGTAAAGAAACTGAGTTTGTGGAAGTGGATGAGAACGACAAAAGTTTGGATGTTATGGGTAGAGTTTGTAATGAAGGTGGAAGAAACGACTTGGAGTCAAATGAGGCAAGTGAAATGGATGATTATTGTGGGGTGAGCATTGGTAGTCCAGTGAGGGACGAGAGTAAAACCAAAAGTTTCATGATTGTTGACGAATTTGTTCATAGTGATAAAGGAAATGGAGCAGTAGTGGAGAAGCTATCAGCTTCTTATGAGAACATTGTCCATGGAAAAGAGAAAAGGAGCTTTAGTGCTTTGGACCAGAACAATGCTAATGATTATGATGAAAGGAATAAGTCATTAGTTTCGAAGTTTATAAAGGACATAGGAAAAAATAATGGTTATGAGAATGATGTTATATACAAGATGGTATTTTTGGTAAAATGAATGTTATGGAAGGAGTGAAAGGTGTTGAACTTGATGATAGGGAGTATAACACAACCCAAATTTGGAATGTTTCTAAAATAGGTGGGAGTGATAAGTATCAAGCAAGTATAGTTTTAAATGGTAATGGCACCAACAGTGGCGAGGGAAACCTTGTTATGTTCAAAGTAGGTCAAAGTAGGAGAAAGGGAGATGGTGATCAGTTGTTGAGAAGCACTCAAGTCTCGGAAAAGAAATACGCTAAGGGAAGTGGAGTTAGCATTGTTTACTGGAGGGTTGGTATAGTAAAATGTTTGAACGAGAGAGGAGATATATATTTTATTGTGAGTGACCTGATGTTGGGAAAAAGTTGTGGTCTAGGACATATTAATGACCCATTTTCCTTTCCTGTAATGAATTTAGACATGAAAATGGAGAGGGATGGTGTTGGTTTGTTTGGAAAATCATGTGGGAAACAAGGTGTTAAGTACGAGTATGTCGGGTATGATGAAGGGAGGACTTTGGTCTCAAACTACTACTTACATTTGACTTCTAGTTTGAGGCGCGTGAGCGGTGTTTGGCGCAAGAGGAAGAAACAAGGATATACACGTAGTAAGATCAAGCATAGAGAGTGGGGGTTTGACTTATTGAAATGGCCAAACATGAAAAAAGAAGGAAGAAGTCGGTGTATGGAAAACATTTATTTTAGTGGGGAATTTGGACTAGTTCTTATACTAGTCGACACCAAAAGAAGCACTAAACGAGAAGTTATGGAGACTCGGGGATGTAAACGGTTGATAGATAAATATGTTAATTCACGGGGTGGTACATTCATTGGGGTTTTCATCTTTTGGGGTGGTACATTCAGGAAGTGGCTCGTTCAGGAGGTTGTTCACTCCGGAGGATGTTCAATATCCAGAAAACCTCGAGTCAGAAAAGCTCAAGGATTCATCGAGTTCTTTCAAGGAATCACATACTCACAGAGATCGTTTTGACAAGAGGAAGGAGACATTTATTTGGAAGGGAAATGGTCACGGTTCTGAGTTTTATATAGATGCTTGAGGACAAGCATCATTTCAAGCGGGGTGGATTGTTAGGACTTAAAAGTTGAGTCAACACAAGTCAAAACACCCCCCCCCCCAATTCCCTTATAAATATAGTTTATGTCTTTTCATTATAGTTAGTCTTGAATTTGTTGTAAAACTTCTCTCTCAATTTCTATCAATTGTAATCATTCAATTACAATAAACATTCCATTGAATTCAGTTATTCAATCTTGATTCTAATTCGATAGATCCTAGCTGTAATTCAGGCAACTTCGAGTGATCCTAGTTGCCATTCATTTGAATACGTATCACGTTTGATATAATGGTATAATATACTATATGCTAAACAACTTTTGAGATGTCTCTTTTGTTTCCCTTTTAGTTGCTCAAAAAGTGAACATGCTCTGTACTTTGTTCTTTTGGATTCTGAATATTAAAAGTAATGTGGCCAAAGCAGGTATGGAAAAAGTTGAAGTAGAATTATCAATTTTGTATGTTGGTGCCGTAAAAGTTGACCAAAAATTATGTAGTATAAGTGAAAAGTGGCAATTTTAGTTAAATTATATGGAAAAGGATTCAATTCGGGTGGGTTTTATGATACAGTAACAAATAACATGCATATTTTTCAAAAGGTCGGTTTCAATGAAAACAATTAGCTCATTTATTTTGTAATCTTAAAATTTCATATGACAAAGATATCGGGAAATAACTACTAAATCATCTCAAACAGCTCATTTGAACATAAAGCTGTTCTTTGCATATGATCCATTCTCATAAATAGCTACCAAGAACTTTGTGGTCATTCTTTTTTTCCTTTTCTATTGGGAGCTTATATGAGTTATGCCTTCCTTACACAATGCGTTGTAAGCAACAAAAAGCTACGTCACCGAGTTCCTTGAAAACACACTCGTTTAATTGGCTAAAGTTGATAATTATGAGAATACATTCATGATAGACAAAGTATTACCTTGTTGAGAACGTTCAAATATGATTAGTGGTATGCGCCATTTTCTACAAAATGCATTGATGTGTAGAGTGGAGTAGAATTTAGGCTTTCCTTTGTCGAATTTAGTGATAGTAATAGAAACAACTGCTCGACGTAACAAAAAACACACAATTCATCATAACAGTAAGCATTAGTATACAGTTTGGATATAAAAAGAGACAGAAATGAAACACTAACCTTAATATGAACTTGTTGAACAAGGAAGAAACGCTCGAAGAGTGCCATGATCCTGTCTCTCGTCCCCATATCCTTGCTGCGCGGCAGGTCATTAGTGGTTGATTGCTAATCGGATTCATAAATTTCTCCGTCATCAGGAAGATCATCAAATGATCGAATGTCAAGCTGGTAACAAAGAATGCCACCAATACCTCCAAAACCCCTACCAAACTGTACCTGAACCCTCTTTAGACTTGTTCACCACAAACTCAATGGTGCATCCAACTTTCTTGTACTCGTTAGCAAACCACTCAAGAAATGAAGTATTTTCCTGAACTTCGGGTTCAACATTGGTCTCGGACTCACGGAAGTTACTCTGGTCAGCTTCTTGATTATTGTTCAAGTGTTTTATGTTGATTTAACTTGTGCTACTATTCTTTTGCACATAACGATTGATATCCAGATTATCCCACTCAATGAGAATCTCAACAGCCTCCATCTCTAAAGATATCCACTCAATGAGAATCCCACCAGGACTTGTAATTGCTTCCATGTGTTGAAGGATCATCTGTGATGGCAATAAAAATAGACATATTGGGGCAAGACTGATTCACTAAGATTATCCGTGTTGTCAACGTATAATTCTATCATATTAAGTTCATTGTTGTTTAATATATGCATTAGGTAATCTATGGCAGCCTTATCATAACCCTCTAACAAACACCAATTTTATATGCCAAAATAGTGCGTCAAAAACATCTGTCAGATAAAACTTACCTGTTGACTTCACGGGGACCAAGATAAAAAAACTTTAACGTCTTTCACCCTAATAACATATGAGCACCAGGCCTACCACCCAATAATTTTCAATTTCCCTCTCATATCATTACCATGATTATATATTGATTGATGGTGAAGGCATAAAACTAATCAATATTAATAAGGAAAAGAAATAAGCATGTCAAGGAAGGGTTGTTCAAAAAAAGTATGTCAACGAAGGGAAAGGCATTTTAACACGTTTCATTACAAAAAAGCTATTTAAGAGTTTCCATCATAAGCTACAAAAAACTTTTTATTTGACTTCATGAGGTCGGTCTTTTCGAGAGATCACTGTATTTATGCATTATTCCTTGCGTGCTGCTCTAATTTTAGCATGAAAAATTCTAACAGGTTGAGGAAAATGTTCTGGCTCTAAGTTCTTGGCATTTCCAGATGCAACAGTTGAAACTTGTGCAGCCTACAGACGAGAAGTCACACCACATCAAAATTTTGACAAATAATTTGACCTACAAATTATTATGACACTGATATCAATGTAATAAAGTTCAGATTTTATAGTTTAAAGAGCTATCTGGTGTGTTGGAGAATATAGATTTTAAAAGGTTACACTAGAAAATAATAATGTGTTCACCTTCGTCCAGGTTCTATATGCATCCCATGTTCGTCTCTCCCGCATATTTAAAGATAAAATAATCTAAAATCAAGAAGCATCTTAAGAAAACAATAATAACTCTATAATTGCATATAATTAGGCAAAAGAAATTAGAATGGGCACTTGACCCAAATTTGTATAGTATTTCCAGTCATTGAAATGATGGTTTAGTTCTAAAGATATGCAAAATGATCAAGATTTCAAAAAACTAATAAGAGTTGAAGATTATAAAACTCACCTCGATTAGTGTCCCTATATCAGTACTACTTCCATGATAGCCATGATAAAACTCAAGTAGTAAGCTTGCTGAATAATCTCCTCTGCCAAGACCTGGGCCTTTATATCCTTATTTCCCATATTCCATATCGGGTGCTGCACTTGAGCCTCCTCTTGTTTTAGTGTCGGCTATTTTTTCCTGACTATCTTTATCTCATTCTTTAACATTGTTTTGATCTTCCGGGTATAGAGCATTCGCGCCGGTTATATTCCTAGATTCTCATAAGTGGCAACAAAATCTTTAGCAGCATCAGTGGCCGCTGCAGCCATTGCTTAGCACCCCTCTTCCTCAATTACAGCACAAAATTTCTTAGTAAATCTGTTTTTCGCCTCTTGTAGAAAGTGGCCTGCATCATTATAAAACCAAAAGCATAGGTAAGATCATACCATCTGATACTGCAGATAAATAATTTTTGTTTTCACACATATTTATCACACTACTGAGGCGAAAAGTTTAATCTTATTTCGATTGTTAAAGATTTTTTCTACCACTACTGCACAAGAACATAAGATTTACTGATTTTAGTTAATAAAATCAGTTTATAGTGCCTAAATGAATTGCTTCTATTTGTAGATGCTCTATACGAATAACATGCAGACACCAAAATAAGTCACAATGCTCACTTGTAATCCGTTTGTAACTGGGACAACAGATCTTTAGCACTTTGAGGAACATCGCAAGAGTTTCACCTGGATATATAGAGTAATTTGCAAATAGCTAAATTAACATCAAATACGATAAACGTTTAGCTCTAAGATTGGGGGACAAAATTACGCTCAAGCAGAAAGGAAGTTCACGTTAAAATTTTATCCAAGGTGATCATAAAAAAGTTGCTCAAGTTGCTTGAGACATGTGCAGGTTGAAATTTTATTCTTTTTCATTTCGAACATAAACTTGTTAAACTAACCTTGTTGACATAGTTTAATACAATTACAATATTACATAAATAACTGACCTCACATTCTATTATGTCCTTTTGGACAATCTGTAGCTATTATGTATCAGCTCCTATATTGTGACTCAACTTGTCTTGACCGGACTTTGACTTTGACCCGACCAATGTACTTCATCTTGCCTCCAAAATACTGCAAGTTCAAGTTAACCAACTCAGATTTTGAAGGTTATTGATGATATAATAGAAATGCAAAAAATGTAAAGGGAAAAACTATTTTAATCGAGGCAATACAGTCATTATTTTGAATCGGTATTGAAAAAAATTTAATCCATGTTTCTGAATATATAATACATTAATATTCTACTCAATGTTTTGCAAGTCTCATAAAGATACAAATATAAATTATCAAACAGTCAATAATCTAATAAGACCATTTATATTCCCTTAATAAGAGCAATCAAATAAGTAAGCATTTAAGTCGTCTCATTTCCAATTTGGGATTATGTCAATGGAACCAATTATGCAATTTTATATTTTCAAATGCATTTTATGTTAAAAAATCTAACCGAGATATCAGATTCTATCCTGATGATCTTATGGTAATATTGAGCGTATCTTTCACAAGCTGCAAACTATTTGCGGAGGAAAATCAGTTTGGTCCTAGAGAAGTCGGAACAGTCATACACGCTAGATGAATACTCCCTTAAGGTCATTGATATGGTGGATCTTGAAAATAAAACCATTAGAAGAGCAATGGATCTAAACAGGAGGCATGAGAGAATGGAGAAATTACTCTCAGCAACTTCACCTGAAGACACCCCTCGAGAAAAAGACCGTCCAACGATCCACATAGATTTTTCCCACAATATGAAACAGTTAATAATATTACAACATAAGATTTCATAACTAATCATTCACGACTATATTTAGATGGACAAAAGTGTTCTGGTGCAGCCCATACCTGACTCTCTAAAAATTACCTGTTTTGACCCCAAACCTATTAAGACCCATCACCTAACCCACCTCACCAGCCGATTTTCCCACCTCATAGGAACTGATATTGTTATTTGTTTATTTTTGATGTTTTATTAATATAAGAAACACGTACATGTCGTTCATTAAAAATCGTTTCTATCATGGAATTATCCCGGCATGTTTGTAAATCTACATAGTAGTAAAGATATTCTACATTGTATGCACCACCTACGACATATTATTGAATTCATAGACATAGATTTAAGGCTCGGTTAAGCGTTAAATGAAAATTACGAATGAGATTGTAGCTTCTGCCCTTGGGAAGTGAACTTCTCAATGAAATCTTCCAATTCATTGTTGCTGGAATGAAGCTGACTCCATGGTTGATCTTTTTCAATCAATGCTACAGCTAAACTCGTCTACTCTCTACTTGCATTAGAACTTGTATACAAAGTATTAACTTGTTTTAGGGGTAAAAGAGATCCAGTTACAGTGTGAAGAGAAGTGAACCACAGCTGGGATGATGAAATAAACTGGAATGAACAATAATAACTAAGTAGATGAATCGAATAAGTCCACCTAATAGTATATTATTTTAATTCGAGGATTTTGTGTTAAATTTCAAGTGTGATTTGTTCTTATACCTGTACTAAGAACAGAAAATCCAAATTTATGACCTGACATATTCAAGGTGAGAAAAGAGAAAATATAAACGTGGTGGGATGTAAACTGTGGCTCTATTTTGATCCGTCCAACATTGAGACTCTAAGACTATTTTATATAATGATGACCAAGAACAGAGAACCCATTAAACAAATTGAAACAGAATAGTAAATTGACCTTTTCATCACATGAGTTTTTTGTTGAAAAGTTCACAGAACCTAAGCATTTCTTTTAGAATTTAGGTCAAATGCGAACCTATTTCCCTGAAAAGGAAGTAGCTTCAGTGTTTTAGTGAGGCGTGTTTTTTCTTTTCTTTCTCAAAAAAATCGCGTGTGTAATCCTCTTTCACGTAAAATCTTATAACATGGCCAATCTTTAATTGTTTGTAGTTTAACTATCAGAAATCAAAATTTCCAAAACTGCAAAAGATTTTTATTAGATCATGTGGTTGTTATAATGACAACAATGACATTTTCCTTTTTTAATATACTTAAAGCATGGTTTAATTACATGATTTAGCCCATCTGGCTCTCCATACTTTTTACGCTCAAACCATAGTACCTATATGTAGAATTTGAAACACTACTTCGTTTAATGAATATTACTAATGACTAAAATGGTACTTACCTTCCAGCAACAATGCCCAAATCACCTCTAATGGTTCTTAGCTCTGATTTCTCATAATCTTTGGTTCTAATAAGTTTACAGCCATATGTAATTGCACCTTCTCCTTTTCACAAAATGCAACTGTTATGGAGATCAGTCCTGATACAGTCGAGAAACAGAAACCTGAATCTAGTACATCCAATTTGGTCTAAATAGTATATAATTATTAAGGCCGAGTATATATAGAAATTCTATACCTACCAGTCAGCAACGTCTATTTTTTAATCCAATTTGGTTCTTTTATGCAGCAATGCCTTCTCTTTGCAGCCTACAATGTGGGTCACACTAAGCCTATAATTAGGTTCCTTTATAATTGGGTTCCTTTATATTAGAATCTACAGAAGATTTCGAGTATTAGCAGCTGTAGGATCTCTTTAATCTTTTTCTTTGTGAGACTTATAACTCTTCTCATGATTTTTTTGTTTTTGAGTGATCAGTAATCATACTAGTTATTGTGATTTTGTGGCATATGTGGCAAGATCCTCTTTTGCTATAAAATTCTGAAAATTGATCATATATAAAGGTTCTAGGTTATGGTAACATAAATTTGTTGAAACTTGAAAGTATGCTCGTCGAGTAAGAGAATTACTCACCGTGACCATGTCTCATTAGCATCCATGCTGTCAGTTTTACACCTACTATTATTGTCAAAGTAAGCATTCTTCTCTCAATGAAGAAATTCCATGAGCGTAATATTGTTACTTTTTGTCTTTGTCCATATCCATAAATATTGTAACAATCAAACCTTCTAGAACCGATCAGAAATCGATATATTTATATTTCACCATGCTTTGTAACAACACACTTCCAAATTGTGTCGGAAAAAAATTTGTAAGTTAGACTATCAAATACAGTTTATAGGTGTTGTCCTAGGAATACGCAAATACCCTCTCGTGAGAGAATGAATAGTGAGGAATAAATGAAGAATGATGAGGAGGATAATACCTTATGTCAAGATCTACTTGTAGATCAGACTCTAAAAAGGGAATTCTTAGGGGGCATCCATCAATAATACAACCAGCTCCTCCCCCATGAGATTTACCAAATTCTTGTGTGAACCACAACCAAATTCTAGAGAAAAAAATCCCGAATTTCAATTTGATATGGGTATGAAACCTAATTGAAAATAAGAAACATAAACTTTGTTAAGTGTAATACCCTTATAAAATTATATTAGTCGTTTTCAATTTTGAGATTATTGATAAGGATTTTTTCAATTAGAGTTTATGAACCCTAATTAATAAGGATTTTTTCAATTTAATAAAGATCGTTTATCTCCATATTAAATGTTGAGATTTCAATTATTAATAAGGACTTTGAAGTTTTAACGATTAATAATTAATTAATGAACAATTTATGAAAGGTGGATCAGATGATAAGAGAGGATACATGTTGTAAAGATGTGACAGCTACTTTAGGGTTTGTCTGTGTGTTTTGCCCGGCTGTGGAATAATGAAAACAATTGAGTCTATTTCCCGTGGTATAAAAACACCGCTTTTTACCATACTGAGTTTTCAATCAATATTCGGAATTTTTTGAGATTTTTTAGGAAAATATCAAATTCTATTGGTTTAGAGGTGCCATGTCTGTTGATACAAAAGTTGGTTGATCCTAGCTTAACCCGAATTAGGCTTAATTCGGGTGTCTGGGTTCCGGATCTTGCACCCAGTGAACTTTCGGTTTGAGATCCTGCACACTAAAGAAACACGCTATAGGCTTACCGTGGGAATGTATCCCACGATTAGACTCTTGCGTGATAGTAAGTAATCAGTTTAGGGTAGATAATGCGTGAGATTGTGAGAGTAAGAATGTGATATGTTTGTGGAACCCTTGGGGGTTCCTTAAACCCTAGTGGGCCTTTATCAAGTAAAGGATAATGACCATAATTAGTTGATTGTTATCTTCTAATTATGGTTAGTGTATTAATAAGTTTGAAGACACTTATCCTTTTACCACTTATTTCCAATAATAACAAGACCAAAACGTGTATTTTATGTCATAAAAGTCGGAATTATGCGTGGTTTGTGTTTTTATTGTGTTTTAGGACCAAAATATGAAAAAGGAAGAAAACACGGGCTATCACGGGCTTTTATCAAAGAAAAAGACAAAAGACAAGTCAAATGGTCAAAAGTGCAAGAATAACGGAAGTCAAAGGCCTATTCTGAAGATTTATCGAAAAAAAAGTCTAAAGACGGAAGTTTAACGAAGTCAAAGAACCAAGACTATTAAAAGAAGAAAAATAGAAGACGAGTTCAAGTTATCATTCGACTAATCTCGAGACTAAGTCGAGAAAGACGAGAAGAAAAGAAAAGAAACAAGCACTTACCACATCCCCTATTTATAGTCTTCTAATGTGTAATTAGAAAAAAAGTTAATTTTTAGTCTTTAATTTTAGTAGGTAATTAAGTGTGTTTTATTTTTCTTCTCTCTAGTTTTCTTTCAAGCTTATCAAACATTAATCTTGTAATCTTTGATTTTAATCTTCAATTTAATCAAGTTTATTTCATATCTCTCATCCTACCTTTCTTAATAATATATTATTTTGCTTAATTAATCATGTAGTTGGTTTAATTTTGTTGATGATGTGATTGTTTTGCTTATTTGATTGTGCTTATTGAGTTGGTGTGTTTAGAGTTTTTAGATTTAGGTGCTTATTTGCTTAATCTTTATGTTTATTAGTTTTTAAATAAGTTGATTTTGGTAGTTTAATATTTTTATAAAAAAGTTGATTTTAAATTTTTGCTTATTAAGTGTTTTTAAAAGTTTTTAAATTGTGTCTTATTAGCTTTTTCTAAAAATTGATTTGGTGAAAGTTTTAGTAAGTGCTTATTGTGATTTGGCTTATTTTGATTAAGTTCGGATATTTAAAAACCCTATTTTCCTGAACTACAACCAAAACCCCAATATCCCGACTTGTGTGTGGGATTTGATTTCCCGAATTAATTCTTGCACCAATATCCCGAATTAGTTCATAAACTGTATTTCCCGAATTGTGAGCATCATCCCATATTCCGAACTACGCCTTGAAGAAGTATTCCGAATTAGGTCAAGATAGGGGTTTCCCGAATTAGGTTGTGAATCGATTCCGAGTTGAGTGCAATTTATTCTTTCCCGAATTAAGTACCAAGCTGGTTTCCCGAATTAGGAGGAGGATCGAATTCTGAATTAGGTGGAGGATTCAACTTCCCGAATTAGGTCAATTCTTTGGTATTCCGGATTACGTTGGGAGTAGGATTACGAACTAGAAGAAGGACTAAGCATTCCGAATTAAGTTGGTGGTCGATTATTTCGAATTACTTCTTGGAGACCTATTCCGAATTAGGTCAGGGTTTCATATCCCGAATTACATGTTGGATATTATTCCGAACTAGGTCAGAAACCAACAGATTCCGAGTTAGGCCAGGAAGGAAGTTATTCCGAACTAGGTGGGTAACGAAGATTCCGATCTACATGCAGCATTCGTATTCCGAATTAAGAGTAAGGCTACGGATTCCGAATTAAGAGTTGGATTGATATTCCGACTTATGTCCAGTTTTTGTTTTCTAAATTATTTTCAAACCTTAATTTTTCCCGCCATTTTTACTTAGTTTAGTTTTCAAATTATTTTCAGTAAAGTTTTCATTTTTACAAAGTTTTAAGTTTCAAATTTACTTTCAAAGTTTTAAATTTTTCATCATTTATTTTTAAACTCTGTAATTTTTAGTTTGACTTTTAAAGCTTTCACTTTTATTCTTAGTTTCTTTCACCAAGTTCTATTTTGCCGCATTCACTCTGGACGAGCAATCAAGGTTAGACATTCCATTTTATTTTTAATAGCTTGTACATTAATGTTATTTTTAGATTTTGACAATAAAGCTCCCCCTTTTTAGTGACCAACACCAATAATTCCACCCGAAACCGTGATCAATTCGATTAGATACCGAGAACGATATCGAGTCACATAGGCTAAGCATTTATCTAAGTACACAAATGCTAAGCAAAATCCAAGCATTAAATGGCGCCGCTGCTGGCTCTTTTCGTAAAGATTAACGGTTTTTAGTGTGAAAATTTAGATTTTGGGATCTGTTCTTTTGAGAACGTTATTTTCTAGCACAAAAATTTTCAAAAATCCTAAAAAATATAAAATTTTCAAAAAATTCAAAAACAATAAAAAGATAAAAAACCAAAAATATTTTATTTCATTTTAGTGTATGCGTACTCGATCTACGTCTTATTCTGAGCCCGAGACTCTTAGAGACATAGATATGGCCGGTGTGCATAACAATAATAATAACCCACCTCACAACAATATGAACAATAATAACAACAATGGCCCACAACCCGACATACGCACAATGAAGGAGCTTTGTCAGCCAACAATGAACGGACGCGGAGGACCGATTGCGCTGATGCAAATCACGGCTCCTGAATTTTCGTTGAAGCATCACATGATCCAACAAGTTCAAAACGCTTGTCCTTTTCGCGGATTACCGGATGATGATGCCAACAAACATCTTGATAAATTCATAACCGTCACTCAAAGCATGAAATTGCTCGGTGTTTCCATGGATTTTCTTCGCCTTCACCTCTTTCCACACACTTTATCCCACCATGCCGAAAAATGGTTTGATCGTCTTCCCAAAAACTCAATTCATACATGGAATGACATGACTCAAAAATTTTTGTCGCGCTACTTTCCACCATCCATGGTCACTAGTCTTCTCAATTAAATCAGTGGATTCACTCAAGAACCTGATGAGTCGCTTTTTGATGCTTGGGAACGTTATAATGTCTTGATCGACCGTTGTCTGAACCATAACATGCTCCCCGTTACTTTGATTGATACTTTCTACAATGGTTTAACTTTTCGTGATCGTGATACGATTAATGCTGCCGCCGGTGGTACATTCATGAAGAGAAGACCTGAGGAGTGTAGAGAGATTATAGATAACATGACCACTCACCACAAAAATTGGGATTCATCCGCATCTTCAAGGAATAACCCGAGGGCCAATGTTTCTTCTACTTCATCAAACACAGAGATGACCGAATTCACCCGCATGATGGCCGAAATGAACAAATATATACTAATCATAGCTACGAATCAACAAAAACAAGCTAAAGCTGTAGCAACTTCTTGTGAGATTTGCGGGGGTTCTCATTCATACACAGATTGTCCTTCTACTCATGACAATCCGGAAAATGTGTATGCTGCTAACGGTAACTTTTCCATGCGAGGCTATCAAGCTCGTCCTCAAGGTGACCACAATTTGCTCAGTTATCGTTCAAACAACTTCCTTTCACCACCCGGTTTTCCTCCTCAAAACCAAAAAAATTTCAACCGTAACAATCAAAACCAAACTCGAGCTCCTAATCAATATCAAATCCAAAGAAACACATATCCACCTCAAGGAAATAATCAAGTTTACCAACAACCTGCTTATCAACCACCTGCTTACCATGCTCCTCCTTCCAACCAACCCATCGCATTTAAAGTCAAATCATCAACTTGAAAGGACTAATGACGCGCTGGTGAAGAATCTTACATGAGGACTAATGACGCACTGGTGAAGAATCTTTAAAGTCAAATCATCAACTTGAAAGGATATATGGCGAAACAAGGGAATGATCTTCGAGCCGATATGAGAAACTCTTTGAGCAGTCAAACGAATGACTTAAGGGATATGATGGCTATTTTCTTCCCAAGTAATCAAGCCTCTGGTTTGGGTTCTCTTCCGAGTAACACCGTTGCTAATCCAAGAGGGGAGATGAAAGCAATCACCACCCGAAGTGGCAAAGGTTTAAAGGAACCCGAGATTCCTACACCTACACCGGTGATTGTGACAAAGGAAAACGAGCCCCCTTCATCGATTCCTCCACCTTCTATTTCTACCCCTCCACCACCCAAGGATGTGAGTGACAATTCCATTCCAAAGCCTTCATCTCAACCCTACAACCTTACCCTTCAAGGTTGAGGAAAGAGAAGTTGAAGAACAAGGATGATATTCAAGTTTCGAACTTTCTTAAAATGTTTAAACAATTGAATTTCAACATCTCCTTTGCTGAGGCTCTCGCTCACATGCCGAAATATGCTAAAATGTTTAAAGATCTTCTCAATGACAAAGAAAAGCTTCTTGATATTGCTCAGACCCAACTTAATGATAATTGCTCCACGGTTCTCTTAAGGAAATTACCTACAAAACTTGGTGATCTGGGTCGTTTTCTCATTCCTTGCAACTTCCCCGGGGTAGAGATTTGTATGGCCCTAGCCGATTTAGGTGATAGTATAAACTTAATGCCGTTAAGTTTTTGGAAACAATTATCTCTACCCGAGCTAGTCCCCACACGAATGACATTGGAATTAGCTAACCGCACGGTTGCTTATCTGGTGGGGATAGCCGAAGACGTCTTCGTCGGTGTCGACAAATTCACCTTTCGGGCGGATTTTGTTGTCGTTGACTACGAGATGGATCCCCGTGTTCCATTAATCATTGAACGTCCATTCTTGAGGATCGGTCGCACTCTCATTGATGTAGCCGCGGGCGAATTAATCATGAGAGTTGGTGACGACAAAACCGTCTTCAACATGGGTAAACTTTCTAAGCAACCTTCTGAATACGAGAATGTTAATTTCATTGACGCTCTTGATGAGGCTTGTGAAGAGCATTTCAAAGACGCTTGTAAAAGTGGTTCTTCTTCTCTACCCATTGTTGAGACCGTTGCCTCTATTGCTCCCTCACTAACTCTATTTGGAGAAAGTGATTTCCTTTTGAAAGAATTTGAAGCAACTTTAGGGGATGTAGACTTTCATTATGACGATTCTCCCACCGATTGGGAAGAAGACATTCGTACCATTGAGAAACTTGTCAATGAGGACCATATTTCTCCACCTTCTCCTAAGGAAGTTACAATCGATGATCTGAATTTGACTAAACCTTCCATCGACAATCCTCCGGATTTAGAGCTTAAGGATTTACCGTCTCATCTCGAATACGTTTTCCTTGAAGACAATAAGAAGTTACCCGTCATCATTGCAAAGGACTTGAAAGAGGATGAAAAATCTCGACTTATCGACGTGCTAAAGAATCATAAGAAAGCAATTGCTTGGAAAATTTCCGATATCCGCGGAATTGATCCGAACTTTTGTACTCATAAAATTCTCATGGAAGATGACTTTAAACCCGCAATCCAAAGCCAAAGAAGGGTTAATCCTAAAATTCATGACGTCATCAAGAAAGAAGTTATCAAACTTCTAGATGCCGGAATGATTTACCCTATCTCGGATTCGCCATGGGTTAGTCCCGTCCATTGTGTGCCTAAGAAAGGCGGAATAACCGTTGTTCCCAATGAAAACAACGAGTTGATTCCTACTCGACTTGTCACGGGTTGACGAGTTTGCATAGACTATCGCAAGCTCAATGATGCCACTCGTAAGGATCATTTTCCTCTTCCTTTCATGGATCAAATGCTCGAGCGTTTAGCGGGTAATGACTACTATTACTTCTTAGACGGTTTCTCCGGGTATTTTCAAATTCCCATCGATCTCAAAGACCAAGAGAAAACCACATTCACTTGTCCTTATGGAACATTTTCTTACAAAAGAATGCCTTTCGGCTTATGCAATGCTCCTAGGACTTTCCAAAGGTGTATGATGGCTATATTCCATGACATGGTTGAAGAAACTATGGAAGTCTTTATGGATGATTTCTCGGTCTATGGTGATTCTTTCTCTACTTTCCTTGACAATTTAGAACGTATGCTCAAACAGTGTGAAGACACTCGTCTCGTTCTTAATTGGGAAAAATGCCATTTCATGGTAAAAGAAGGTATTGTCCTTGGTCATAAAATTTCCAAAGCCGTTATTGAAGTGGATCGTGCTAAAGTCGTTGTGATTGCTAAGTTGCCTCTGCCTTCAACCGTGAAGGGTGTGAGAAGTTTTCTTGGTCATGCGGGCTTCTATCGTCGATTCATTCAAGATTTTTCTAAAATCGCTCGCCCGATGACCCACCTCTTGGAAAAAGATACTCCTTTTATCTTTTCTAAAGAGTGTCTCGAATCTTTCAATCTTCTTAAGGATAAACTAACTAAGGCACCGGTCTTAGTTACCCCTAATTGGGAGTTACCTTTTGAATTGATGTGTGATGCTAGCGATTTTGCTATTAGAGCGGTTTTGGGACAAAGAGTGAACAAACACTTCCAACAAATCCATTATGCTAGCAAGAAAATGACGAGGGCTCA
Organism: Glebionis coronaria; assembly: GCA_025667525.1. Lineage (NCBI taxonomy): Eukaryota > Viridiplantae > Streptophyta > Magnoliopsida > Asterales > Asteraceae > Glebionis > Glebionis coronaria. Next base: position 110,404 of record JANFOE010002746.1, read on the forward strand.
ATTGCATTATACCACTACCGAAAAAGAGCTTTTAGCTGTAGTGTATGCTTTTGAAAAATTCTGCCCCTATCTTGTCCTTTCCACCACCATTGTCTATACCGACTATTCCGCGTTGAAGTACTTGTTAACAAAGCAAGATTCCAAGCCAAGACTTCTTCGTTGGGTTTTGCTCCTACAAGAATTTAAAATCGAAATTCATGATAAAAAAAGGAGCGGAAAACCTAGCCGCGGATCATCTTAGTAGACTCGAGGATCCTTATCAAGGGGACCTTCCAAATCAATAGATTAATGAATCTTTTCCCCTTGAGGACTTGATGTCTATTACTTCCAATCTCGATGACGCCCCATGGTTTGCGGACATCGCAAACTATTTGGCGAGTGGAATTCTCATTCAAGGGTTATCGTCCCAACAAAAGAGGAAATTCTTCAAGGATGTGAAAACTTACTATTGGGACGACCCTTATCTCTTCAAACAATGTGCTGACTTGATCTTTCGTCGGTGTGTTGATGGATCCGCAGCTTTACACATCTTGGAAGCTTTCCATAAAGGACCTACCGGTGGTCACTTTGGTCCTAATTATACCGCGAAGAAATTTTTCGACTATGGATTTTATTGGCCCACCATTTATCGTGATGCACACGAAATGGTTAAGCATTGTAATGCTTGCTAACGACAAGGCAAGATCACACATAAAGATGAGATGCCTCAAAATTTCATCCAAGAATGTGAGATCTTTGACGTATGGGGCATCGACTTTATGGGGCCATTTCCATCATCTAAAGGGAACAAGTACATCCTCGTAGCCGTTGACTACGTATCTAAATGGGTTGAAGAAAAAGCTTTACCTACAAACGATGCGAGGGTGGTTGTGAACTTTTTGAAGCAACTATTTTCTCGATTCGATGTTCCTCGTGCTATCATCAGTGACCGCGGGACTCATTTTTGCAATGATCAATTTGCTAGAGTCATGGCTAAGTACGGTGTCAATCATCATCTTTCCACCGCTTATCATCCCCAAACAAATGGTCAAGCCGAGATTTGTAACCGTGGATTGAAGAGAATCTTAGAACGTACTATCGGAGAGCATCGTGCCTCATGGGCCGATAAGTTAGATGATGCTTTGTGGGCTTTCCATACCGCATATAAGACACCTATTGGTTTCACTCCATATCGTCTTGTGTACTGGAAGGCATGACACCTCCCTATTGAGTTGGAACATAAGGCTTATTGGGCCTTGAAATGGGCTAATTTTGATATCAACAAAGCCGGTGATCTTAGGAAGATTCAACTCAACGAGCTTAATGAACTAAGGAATGAAGCTTATGAGAATTCATTGATCTACAAGGAGAAAACCAAGCTCATTCATGATTCTAGGATTAAGAACCGAGAGTTTTACATTGGTGATCAAGTTTTACTCTTTAACTCTCGGTTGAAAATCTATTCGGGCAAGCTTAAGAGTCGTTGGTCTGGTCCATTCACCGTCGCCAAAGTCTTCCCCTATGGCACCATTGAGCTTTCTCAACCAAATGGGCCTAATTTTAAAGTGAATGGCCAGCGTGTGAAGTTGTACTATGGTGAGGACATCTCTCATTAGATGATTCCATCCCTCACCACGTTTCCCTTGAATTAGTTCTGGATCGAGTCAGGTTCGTGACTCGGTTATAAAAAACAAGCGCTTCTCGGGAGGCAACCCGTTGATCTATCCTTTACCATGTTCATAATAAGTGTAGGGGGAGCCACGTAGGTTTTTTTGTCTTGTTTCTTATGATGCGCAGGGATTAAAACTTCAAAGAGCACTTTTGATGACATTTGACGACCCGTGATCCCGTGTACCCGTCTTCCTGGTTCTATCCTAAACTATCGTGATTCAATATTTCATATCTTATATGTTCACATTGAAATCACTATAGTTGTCTCTTCCTTAGCAAGATTTAAACAACGTGCATAATGTCCTAAGTGTAGGGGAGTTTACTCCCACATGCTTAAACATTGAGGACAATGTATATATCAAGTGTAGGGGGACTTCTATCGAAGTTAAGTGGGCTTTTCCATGAATTTGTCCTTATTTTAACCGGAAAATTCAATTTTTCGACATTTTTCAAAATTTTTAATCTATTTTGGCCTAGTAGTTTTTCCTTTGTTATCGTTATTTACTTTGCTAAAATAAAGTTTAATAAAGTGGTTTTAAATTTTTCAACGTCATGAATCTTTTGACTCAACCCGAGTTTACTTATCTAAGTTTACTCTAGCTAGTATCCTTAACGTGTTTAAGTCAAGTTTTGCTAGGCTTTTATATAGGGAACTTTAAAACGCGAAAGTCTTAACTCTTACGGGTTAAGAACAAGAACTTTTCGCAAGTTCCTATAATTGATCCTAGAAAGTCGTTTATCAAGGGAACTTTAAAATGCGAATTCTAAACTTGAAAAAGTCTAAGAAGTTGCAAGATCCTATAGATGACTTGAAAACCCAAAACTTCGATTTAATTGGCTAAGCATCCACGAGTCTCATTCCTTGAGATTTTAAATTGTGGAGAACGAGAGATAATAGAGTCAATTATAAGTTTTTTATTCTTTCATGAATTTATGTGTGTTGATTATGAGATTTTTCTCCTATCGCTTGTTAATAAATTTAATTTCAATAAATAAGGTTGTACTATTTGAAAAGTTACTTAGCTTCTAGCCCAAGATCGTTTAAAAGTTGCTCGGTATTAATTAGAGTTCATAGCCAATGCATAACTTATTGAAGCGGGATGCAAAGATTGGCGAGTCCGAAAAGGCCCTAACAAGGCATGAGGGCTACATTTTGTTGCTAAAGATCCCAAGTGATGTGAAGAATCATTTATCAAAAATCAATATGAAGGATCGAGACACACGACGAAAAGCAAATACTCCCCTAAAGATCATGGAGAAATCTATCCAAAAGGGCCCTAACAAGGTATGAGGATAAATAGATCCAAGTCCTAAAAGGAGGCGGATCGTTGTATATCAAAATCCAAAATAAAGATTGGAGAAAAATGAAGAAGTCGTGGTCCAAGTATGAAGAATCTCTCAAAAACTTCAAGTGAATAAATTCCTATTATGAAGAGAAGACCATAATTTCAAGAAACGTCTCTCAAGATTCGAAGTATGAAGTCGCTGCCAAATATCGGTCCGATAAAGGTCTCAAATGATGAAGCGAGTTATGCCAAGATATGAACTTTAAGAGGTCCCGAGAAGCAGTTTTAAAAGATTTTTTCCTTTAGCTAACTATTGATTAAATCATCCCACTTTATTTTCAGCCTAAATTAACTATCGAAATAAGTCAAACAATGCATCCTCGTGATCATTCAAGACAATCATAAAATATAAGAGATAAACCTAGGAATAAGGGAGTCTAAATGAATAATTGGGCCACATGAGTTTGTGTTAGTTTGCTAACTTATAATAACAATGATCTCGTTTATAAGCTTGGTGTGGGGAACGTGAAACTTGTGGGTGATAAACATTCATGACAACCAAAACCCCAATGTAAGTCTTTGATTGCTTTACTTGTTTTGTATATATTTCTATCTTTTTAGTTTCCTTAGTGTTAAGTATTTAATAAAGCCAAGGTGGGTTATTTATGATGAAAAATGTAAAACGTGCTTTGAAATTAATGCATTGCATGAGGGCATTGCAATGGTCAAGTGTAGGGGATCTAATAAGTGTGAAGACACTTATCCTTTTACTACTTATTTCCAATAATAAAAAGACCAAAACGTGTATTTAATGTCGTAAAAGTCGGAATTATGCGTGGTGTGTGTTTTTATTGTGTTTTAGGACCAAAATATGAAAAAAGAATAAAACACGGGCTATCACAGGCTTTTATCGAAGAAAAAGACGAAAGACAAGTCAAAAGGTCAAAAGTGCAAGAATAATGGAAGTCAAAGGCCTATTCTGAAGATTTATCGAAGAAAAAGTCTAAAGACAGAAGTTTAACGAAGTCGAAGAACCAAGTCTATTAAAAGAAGAAAAATAGAAGACGAGTTCAAGTTATCATTCGACTAATCCCGAGACTAAGTCGAGAAAGACGAGAAGAAAAGAGAAGAAACAAGCACTTACCACATCCCCTATATAGTCTTCTATTGTGTAATTAAAAAAAGTTAATTTTTAGTCTTTAATTTTAGTAGGTAATTAAGTGTATTTTATTTTTCTTCTCTCTAGTTTTCTTTCAAGCTTATCAAACATTAATCTTGTAATCTTTGATTTTAATCTTCAATTTAATCAAGTTTATTTCATATCTCTCATCCTACCTTTCTTAATAATCTATTATTTTGCTTAATTAATCATGTAGTTGGTTTAATTTTGTTGATGATGTGATTGTTTTGCTTATTTGATTGTGCTTATTGAGTTGGTGTGTTTAGAGTTTTTAGATTTAGGTGCTTATTTGCTTAATCTTTATGTTTATTAGTTTTTAAATAAGTTGATTTTGGTAGTTTAATATTTTTATAAAAAAGTTGATTTTAAATTTTTGCTTATTAAGTGTTTTTAAAAATTTTTAAAGTGTGTCTTATTAGATTTTTCTAAAAATTGATTTGGTGAAAGTTTTAATAAGTGCTTATTGTGATTTGGCTTATTTTGATTAAGTTCGGATTTTTAAAAACCCTCTTTTCCCGAAGTACAACCAAAACCCCAATATCACGACTTGTGTGTGGGATTTGATTTCCCGAACTAATTCTTGCACCAATATCCCGAGTAGTTCATAAACTGTATTTCCCGAATTGTGAGCATCATCCCATATTCCGAACTACGCCTTGAAGAAGTATTCCGAATTAGGTCAAGATAAGGGTTTCCCGAATTAGGTTGTGAATTGATTCTGAATTGAGTGCAATTTATTCTTTCCCGAATTAAGTACCAAGTTGGTTTCCCGAATTAGGAGGAGGATCGAATTCCGAATTAGGTGGAGGATTCAACTTCCCGAATTAGGTCAATTCTTTGGCATTCTGGATTACGTTGGGAGTAGGATTCCGAACTAGAAGAAGGACTAAGCATTCCGAATTAAGTTGGTGGTCGATTATTCCGAATTACTTCTTGTAGACCTATTCCGAATTAGGTCAGGGTTTCATATCCCGAATTACATGTTGGATATTATTCCGAACTAGGTCAGAAACCAACAGATTCCGAGTTAGGTCAGGAAGGGAGTTACTCCGAACTAGGTGGGTAACGAAGATTCCGAACTACATGCAGCATTCGTATTCCGAATTAAGAGTAAGGCTATGGATTCCGAATTAAGAGTTGGATTGATATTTCGACTTATGTCCAGTTTTTGTTTTCCAAATTATTTTCAAACCTTAATTTCTCCCGCCATTTTTACTTAGTTTAATTTTCAAATTATTTTCAGTAAAGTTTTCATTTTTACAAAGTTTTAAGTTTCAAATTTACTTTCATAGTTTTAAATTTTTCATCATTTATTTTTAAACTCTTTAATTTTTAGTTTGACTTTTAAAGCTTTCACTTTTTGTAACACCCCATTTTGGAAATGGAAATATCACAGTAATTATGGCGTGTCATCAAAGCATACAAGGTAAAATGTCTAAACATTACTTGACCATATAAAGGAAAATACCGGAATCAAACATCGGTAGTCCAAAAGTAAAGCTCATCACACACAAACATAGTATAGTAAGTAATAAGGACGAAACAATATCCAAAGCATAAGTATCATAAAGAAAAGAAATGCATAATGTAAAGAAGGCTAGACAGCTTCCAGTCCATATGCACATACTCTTAGTGTCTACGAGCGTCCCTGAGTACCTGCCGTTTTGGGAACATAGAAAAGGAAAACGGCTGAGCAATACGCTCAGTGCACGGATGTACAATAAAGCATGAATAGGATAAGCACATAACATAATAACAGCGGAAGAAACTAAGTCCCGAGTAACCTGGTTAAGTCTTAATAAAACTGGTTTTATAGTTTGAAAGTCTTATGTTTATCTTATAAAAATGTTTGTCATATTTTACCATTTAGCCAATATAGGTCATGAATATCCACCGTGCATGAATAATTGGAGGGGTGACCTCATCATGCAAATTAGAGGGGCTGCCTGTAATTTAATATACTGGTTTTATGGGTAGGAGGGATCAGCTCCTTGTGAAGGATGCAAGGCACACACCACATTCACCATGAAATCCTGAATAAAAACGTGTAACTAGGATGCACCCATACGCCCCACATGATAAATATAAATAAATGGCCAAAAGCTGAAGGGATGCCACGAGCAATCACTCCGTCGTGGTGAAGTCATAACATCAGTGCCTCTAATGTTATGGTTATGGTACCTCCATAACTAGGTGAAACTGGTCATGCATGTATATGGCTATAGGTAATCATATTTAAAACATAAGCAATCAAACTCATACTTATACTACGGGAAAACAGTTGGTTGCATACGGGGAAATCCTAATAAGGAAAGAATGTCCATACTGAAAGGACGGGAATCCGTACCTTATGTCCAGTGAACGAGAACGATGAACTGCGAGAATCCTACTTCCGAAACACTAGTGCTACATAAATACGTACATGAAATAAGTATCTGCTTACTACATACATAGCTGGTTTTATATCATGTCTTAGCTTATTTTATGTGTTCTTACTATTTACACTTGTTTAAAGCCTTAAACTGTGTTAAATCTTATATTCTGTTTAATCTGATTAAGTATTTCTGGCATTTCATGTGTTATTATACTTACTGTGTAATAATAAGTAACTTTCCAAAAATAGCAGGTTTCCTAAAATAGAAAGTTACCAAAAATAGAAAGTTTCCAAAAATAGAAAGATTCCAAAAATAGAAAGTTTCCAAAAAATAGAAAGTTTCCAAAAATAGATTTACTGCTTAAAATAGATAAGTTTCTAAAAATAGAAAGTTTCCATAAATAGATTAGTTGCCTTAATTAAATAAGTTTCCATAAATAGATTAGCTGCCTTAAATAAATAAGTTTCTAAAAATAGCTGGTTTCCATAAATAAAATAGCTGCCTTATTTAATTAAGTTTCTAAAAATAGAAAGTTTCCATAATTAGAAATAAGGTGGTTAAATAAGCTAAGTATATAAGCGTAAGTGTTTTCATGGTTAATTTCTAAGTCATATGATATATTATATAGTTTAATAATTATTTCATGTAATTTAATTAAACTATAGGTTATAATATTTAATTAAAGTATGACATGTTTTTAATTAAATATATTAAATACTTAGGTTAAAATATGTATTATTAAATACTAATAATATAACCTAAGTCATGTTTAATTAATTAATTATATCTATGGTTTTTAAAATAATTAATTAATTATAAGTCTTAATAATATAAATACTTAGGTTAAAATAATTCATGTTTATTAATAATTAGTTAACCTAAGTCATGTTATTAAATTAATTACATCTTATTAATTTAATTCTTAACATAAGTTTATAACATAAACAACTAACATAATCATGATCCGGATCTAAGCTTAAAAACATGCACCGGATATGAAACAATACTGTACCCCGAACCAAATCGGGGTACCACCTTGCTGCCGTGGGACCCCCACGCACCAACCAAGACCAAAAAGGTCTTGTTGGTGGTCGGCTAAGAACAAACCGAACCCCCTTAGGGTCGGTTGTACCTTGCGGCCCAAACAAACACCCCTTAGATCGACCCCTTTTGATTAATTAATGATCAAACATGTTAGATCTAGGTTTAATTAATGTGTTTTTATAAAAACATCACGTGTTCTTAATTAATAAAAGATTAATTAAAAAGAAAAATAAGTTAAAAAGGTTTTACCGTATTCGTGGATCAAGAGGGTGAAGAACAAACACGAACAACCAATAAATCAACAAGATCCAAGATCAAAATCACCTCCTATGGTGGTTTGTAGGTGGCGGCACAAAGAAGGAGGAGGAGAAGGGTTTTAGGTTTTTCTTAAAATTCTTCTATAAAGTGATTTGAGTAGTAAAAATTTCTTAACCCTTCCTATTAGTAAAATTGACAATGGGCTTGGCCCATTGTCCTTATTTTGGCCGCGGGTAGGGACTCCCTCGGGGGTTCCCGTACCTCGTTTCGTGTCTTGTTATTTAATACACGTTTATGCTTAATTATGTTCGTGTTTTAAATGTTCTCGTTACGTAAATACCATACACTTATATATTTAATTACGCTCGTATTAAATATATATACGTAATTAATAATAACTCGTGTTTTAATTACGCTCGTGATTCCGTGATCGTATGTTCATGATTAATTATTGCTAAATAATTATTTCGTGATCGTTCATATACAATACTTATCGTGTTCTAACACGTACGTAATACATAAACTCCTAATACGTGATCATAATCATGCTATATTAGGAAAGTTTTTAACTAGTACTTACGAACTTAAGGTACTATGCATGGTAAAAGCATGCGGGTTTTACAACTCTTCCCCCCTAAAAAGAATAATTGTCCCCGAATTATAGATAAAGTAAACTGGAAAAGAAGAACATACCCGAATTCAAAATATGAAATGAGGGTAAGAAGTCCGGATAGACTCCTCTGTTTCCCAAGTGGCTTCCCGCTCGGTATGATCCCTCCATAGAATTTTGACGAATGGAATCGTCTTCTTTCTCATGACTCGTTCTTGCCTGTCAAGAACTCGTTCGGGTTCTTCTATAAAAGTGAGATCTTCACGAATCTGTTCCAGTGGATACTGAACCATGTGAAGGGGATGATATTGATACCCTCTGAGTAAGGAGACATGAAACATATTGTGCACATGCGAAAGCTGCGGAGGTAACGCCAATCGGTAGATACTTCACCGACTCGTTCAATGATATCAAACGGTCCGACGAAACGAGGACTGAGCTTCCCTTTAATCCTGAAGCGTCTAACACCACGTGCCAGCGAAACCTTAAGGAAGACGTGATCTCCTACGTTAAAGTGTAAATCCCTACGATGCTTGTCGGCGTAACTCTTTTGACGTGACCGTGCCTCCTGAATCTTCTGTCTAGCTACTGCGATCTTCTCGTTTGTCATCTCTATGATTTCTGGTCCTTCGAGTTTTCGCTCGCCAACCTGATCCCAGCAGATTGGGGCGCGACACTTTCTGCCATACAACATCTCAAATGGAGCACACTTGATGCTCGCGTGCCAGCTATTGTTGTACGCAAACTCCACCAAACAGATGTATTCGTCCCAATCACCCGTCCATTCCAACGCACATGATCTCAACATATCCTCCAATGTTTGAATGGTTCGCTTCGACTGTCCGTCCATTTGAGGATGAAAATCCGTGCTAAGCTTAAGTTGTGTACCCCAAGCTTTCTGCAGACTTTTCCAAAAGCGCGAAGTGAATCGAGGATCTCTGTCTGAGATGATGCTAGATGGTGCACCGTGTAGTCTCATGATCTCTCGTCTGTACGTATCTGCGAGTTTACTTACTGGATCTTCCTTGCGGATCGGTAAGAAATGAGCTGATTTGGTAAGTCGATCAACGATAACCCAAATTGCATCGTGCTTCCTTTTGGTAGGCGGAAGACCGGTAACAAAATCCATGGTGATTTTGTCCCACTTCCACTCTAGAATATCTAACGGTTGAAGGAGACCGCCAGATCGCTGATGCTCGATCTTAACCTGCTGGCAGGTAAGACATTTGGAGACGTAAGTTGCCACATCCTGTTTCATACCACTCCACCAAAAGTACTGCTTGATGTCATGATACATTTTGGTTGAACCAGGATGTATCGAGAATGGGGAGCTATGAGCTTCTGCTAGCAAAGCTCCCGGAGTTGGTCATCAGGAACACAAAGTCTAGTGCCCTGCCATACGATACAGTCTGCATCTACTCTGAATTCTGTCTGCTTCTCCAAATTCTGAACTATCGCCCATAATTCTCCGTTATCCTTCTGAGCTTCCTTAATCTTAGATAGTAACTCGGGTTCTACTCTAAGATTAGCCCAGTAACCGTGCTGTCCACGTACCATGATCTCGATGTCTAGTCGCTCCAAGTCTCTTATGATTTCCTCTTTGATTCTAATGCTGTTGATCATTCTGGACTTCCTGCTAAGGGCATCTGCTACTACATTTGCCTTTCCGGGATGATACTGTAGATTAATTTCATAATCCTTCAACAGCTCTAACCATCTTCTCTGCCTCATGTTCAATTCACGTTGAGTGAAGATACACTTCAAGCTCTTGTGGTCCGTGAAAATGTCACATGATTCTCCATATAAGTAGTGTCTCCATATCTTCAATGCAAACACGACTGCAGCAAGTTCTAGATCGTGCGTGGGGTAATTCTCTTCATAAGGCTTAAGCTGCCGTGAAGCATACGCGATCACTTTCCCATGTTGCATGAGAACACAGCCAAGTCCCTTCCCCGATGCATCGCTGTAGATTTGAAATCCACCCGTACCAGATGGTAGAGTAAGAATAGGTGCAAATACTAGCTTCTGCTTCAGGTCTTCAAAGCTCTTCTCTCGATATTCAGTCCAGACGAATTTCTCCCCTTTTCGCATCAGTTTGGTCAATGGTAGTTCTAAGCGGGAAAAGTTCTCTACGAACCTACGGTAATAGCCAGCTAAGCCTAAGAAACTACGGACTTCCGTCGCTGATGTCGGACTTGGCCACTTAGTGATGGCCTCAACCTTCGCTGGATCCATAGTGATTCCTTCTGCTGATACAATGTGACCTAAGAATGCCACCTTGTCTAACCAGAACTCACACTCGGAGAATTTAGCATACAGCTGCTTCTGGCGAAGAATCTGTAGTACTGTACGAAGATGGTCTTCGTGTTCCTCCTTGGACTTAGAGAAAATCAGGATGTCATCGATGAAAACAATGACGAACTTGTCTAGAAATTCATGGAAGATTCTGTTCATCAGATCCATGAACACTGCTGGAGCATTTGTCAGGCCAAATGGTATAACTACAAACTCGTAGTGGCCATAACGAGTACGAAAGGCAGTCTTAGCAATATCCTGCTCCTTGACTCGTAACTGATGATAGCCTGACCTAAGATCGATCTTGGAGAAGTGTTTGGCCCCTTGGAGTTGGTCAAACAGATCGTCAATGCGTGGCACTGGATACCTATTCCGAATGGTAATCTTGTTGAGCTCGCGATAGTCTATGCAAAGACGCATACTGCCGTCCTTCTTCTTAACAAACAAAACCGGTGCGCCCCATGGAGATGCACTCGGTCGAATAAAACCTCGTTCAAGAAGTTCTTGTAGTTGATCCTTCAGCTCCTTCAGCTCTATGGGAGCCTTGCGATAAGGAGCCTTGGAGATTGGTTCAGCTCCTGGAACCAGCTCGATACTAAATTCCACTTCTCGTGCAGGTGGTATGCCCGGAAGTTCTGCTGGAAACACGTCTTGGAATTCCGACACTATCGGTTGATCCTGAATCGATGGAGATTCAGCATCCATGTCGTGAACCGTAGCGAGATGACCCTCGCAGCCATGTGACAGTAGTGCACGCGCTTGCAGGGTGGATATGATTTGTACAGACCATCCGGGTATGAACCCATTATGAATGTACTCTGGTGCATTGACATCACCGAAGATAACTCGATATGAATGGCAGTCTATAGTAGCATGATATTTGGATAGCCAATCCATGCCCAAAATCATGTCGAAGTCATTCATGTCCAGCAGAAGTGCGTCGACAGGTCGAACCTTATCATCAAATTCTAGGGGAAGACTCTTGTATACATGGGTGATTAATACCGAGTCCCTCAAAGGCGTGGAAATAGAAAGCCTATTTTCTAGTGGCAAGGGAGGCATCCTAATGTTCTTAGCATAAGCAGTAGAAATAACCGAGTGAGTAGCACCCGTATCGAAAAGAACACATACAGCGCGACCATACATATACAAGATTCCAGTGATGGTACCTGTAGACTTGTTGGCCTGGTCTCGAGATGTCGTGTAGACACGTCCGGCAGTAGGAGGCGGCTTGGTATCAGCATGTCCCGATGTACCCTCCATCTTGCCCTTACGGCAATCCTTCATGATATGGCCAGGAAGACCACACTTGAAGCACACATCAGTATTACGGCGACATGGTCCTGGGTGCCTACGGTGGCAAGTAGAGCAAAGAGGATGAGTGTATCCTCCAGCAGGTGCTCTGGCTGGCTGAGGACCTGATAAAACATTTTACATAAGACATGATAATTGGGTACAATGAACAAAGCGGATAATCGTAAGATTGAGTACCAGTGATAGCTGGACGTCTAGGCTGCGAACCTCTCTGGTTCTGGTCCCTACCGTTTCCATGGTTCCTGGTAGAAGTTTGCTTAAAGTGTCAGAATATGAGTCATAACGTAAAACATAAGGAATTTCGTAAGTATTAGGACCTGCTGTTGCTGGATTTCCCGGCGTTGTTACGGTAATTGTAAATACCGCCACGCCTATCTGTAGTAGATCGGTCATTAGTCTGACCATTTCCCTTGGGCTGATGAGGCTGCTGCTGAGTAGCCGGCTGAGACCGGTCCCCAGTTTTCTGCCTGGAAGATACATTTAAAGAGATGAATAATTGACATATGGAAGATATACGGATTGATCACCGCTTGAATATGAAGGTTTACCTCTTGTCGGGTCTTTCAGCTTCCCCAAACTCATCCCTCTCCTGCAGGATCTCCAGTTTCCGTGCTGCATCGGCCACTTGTGCTACAGTATTGAACGTAGCACACACCAGATTGTTTGCGACCGATGTACGAAGAGCCCATCTGAAGTGATGTGCCTGCTCTTCAGGAGTACCTGCTGCCGCACCAAGGAAACCAGCCAAGCGAAGAAAGCGCTGCATAAAATCATTGCTATTCTCCCCAACCCTCTGACGGATCCCATGGTACTCTCTCTTGAATTTGTCCTGCTCATCCTTGGGAAAGAACTGCTCCATCACCCTGTCCTTGAACTGAGCCCAAGTCAAACCAGCAACCCACTCATCACCACCTTCAGATTGCATCAAAGCTAACCACCAGTTGAGTACATCGCCTTCAAACCGATAGCATGCCAACCTCGCCTTGTATGCGGGGTCATAGCCCATAGCATTGAAGATCTTCTCGATGTGAGCCAACCAGCTTTCAGCATCGCTGGGGCTATCTGTCTTCTCAAAAGCTCGAGGGCGGATCTTGTTGAATCTCTCCAGCCATACTGCTAATGTCACTAGAGGAGGAGGAGGAGGTGGCTGATTGTGCTGCTGCTGATTGTTGGCAGCTTGAACTTCAGCCCGGATGTCATTCCTCAGTTGAGGAAGCAAGGCTTGCATGGCAACCTGAATTGCAGCATTGAGCTGCTCCTGTTCGCGTGTGAGAACCATCTGACAGTATAACATAAAACATATGATTAACAGTTCAAAACATAAAATATAAAATATATACATGAAAAAAAATTTATACTAAAAATTTCACGTGAAAAATTTTATGCAAGAAAATTTTTGTATGAATGCATGATGTAGTTTTATGAAAACTTTGTATGCTCGAGAGTGAACGCCTCTGGTCAGTTCACCCAAAACAAAAGACATAGCGAGGGGACGCCTATGGGTCGGTCCCAAATCTAAAAGTTTCGATAAAACACATGCGACTAAATAGGGCCAGTACTGTACCAAGCATTACTTAGTCAAAAACCCTGCAACAATGACATGTATATGTATGCTTAAAAATGATGAATGCATGAAAACAACTGTCAGTTCTAGGAAGACCGTAGTGACTACCCACTAATCACAGGTCATTTTTGAGAGCCTACAGGTCGAAGCCTTGGCTCTGATACCATAATTGTAACACCCCATTTTGGAAATGGAAATATCACAGTAATTATAGCGTGTCATCAAAGCATACAAGGTAAAATGTCTAAACATTACTTGACCATATAAAGGAAAATACCGGAATCAAACATCGGTAGTCCAAAAGTAAAGCTCATCACACACAAACATAGTATAGTAAGGAATAAGGACGAAACAATGTCCAAAGCATAAGTATCATAAAGAAAAGAAATGCATAATGTAAAGAAGGCTAGACAGCTTCCAGTCCATATGCACGTACTCTTAGTATCTACGAGCGTCCCTGAGTACCTGCCGTTTTGGGAACATAGAAAAGGAAAACGGCTGAGCAATACGCTCAGTGCACGGATGTACAATAAAGCATGAATAGGATAAGCACATAACATAATAACAGCGGAAGAAACTAAGTCCCGAGTAACCTGGTTAAGTCTTAATAAAACTGGTTTTATAGTTTGAAAGTCTTATGTTTATCTTATAAAAATGTTTGTCATATTTTACCATTTAGCCAATATAGGTCATGAATATCCACCGTGCATGAATAATTGGAGGGGTGACCTCATCATGCAAATTAGAGGGACTGCCTCTAATTTAATATACTGGTTTTATGGGTAGGAGGGATCAGCTCCTTGTGAAGGATGCAAGGCACACACCACATTCACCATGAAATCCTGAATAAAAACGTGTAACTAGGATGCACCCATACGCCCCACATGATAAATATAAATAAATGGCCAAAAGCTGAAGGGACGCTACGAGCAATCACTCCGCCGTGGTGAAGTCATAACATCAGTGCCTCTAATGTTATGGTTATGGTACCTCCATAACTAGGTGAAACTGGTCATGCATGTATATGGCTATAGGTAATCATATTTAAAACATAAGCAATCAAACTCATACTTATACTACGGGAAAACAGTTGGCTGCATACGGGGAAATCCTAATAAGGAAAGAATGTCCATACTGAAAGGACGGGAATCCGTACCTTATGTCCAGTGAACGAGAACGATGAACTGCGAGAATCCTACTTCCGAAACACTAGTGCTACATAAATACGTACATGAAATAAGTATCTGCTTACTACATACATAGCTGGTTTTATATCATGTCTTAGCTTATTTTATGTGTTCTTACTATTTACACTTGTTTAAAGCCTTAAACTGTGTTAAATCTTATATTATGTTTAATCTGATTAAGTATTTCTGGTATTTCATGTGTTATTATACTTACTGTATAATAATAAGTAACTTTCCAAAAATAGCAGGTTTCCTAAAATAGAAAGTTACCAAAAATAGAAAGTTTCCAAAAATAGAAAGTTTCCAAAAAATAGAAAGTTTCCAAAAATAGATTTACTGCTTAAAATAGATAAGTTTCTAAAAATAGAAAGTTTCCATAAATAGATTAGCTGCCTTAATTAAATAAGTTTCCATAAATAGATTAGCTGCCTTAAATAAATAAGTTTCTAAAAATAGCTGGTTTCCATATATAAAATAGCTGCCTTATTTAATTAAGTTTCTAAAAATAGAAAGTTTCCATAATTAGAAATAAGCTGGTTAAATAAGCTAAGTATATAAGCCTAAGTGTTTTCATGGTTAATTTCTAAGTCATATGATATATTATATAGTTTAATAATTATTTCATGTAATTTAATTAAACTATAGGTTATAATATTTAATTAAAGTATGACATGTTTTTAATTCAATATATTAAATACTTAGGTTAAAATATGTATTATTAAATACTAATAATATAACCTAAGTCATGTTTAATTAATTAATTATATCCATGGTTTTTAAAATAATTAATTAATTATAAGTCTTAATAATATAAATACTTAGGTTAAAATAATTCATGTTTATTAATAATTAGTTAACCTAAGTCATGTTATTAAATTAATTACATCTTATTAATTTAATTCTTAACATAAGTTTATAACATAAACAACTAACATAATCATGATCCGGATCTAAGCTTAAAAACATGCACCGGATATGAAACAACACCGTACCCCGAAACAAATCGGGGTACCCCCTTGCTGCCGTGGGACCCACACGCACCAACCAAGACCAAAAAGGTCTTGGTGGTGGTCGGCTAAGAACAAACCGAACCCCCTTGGGGTGGGTTGTACCTTGCGGCCCAAACAAACACCCCTTAGATCGACCCCTTTTGATTAATTAATGATCAAACATGTTAGATCTAGGTTTAATTAATGTGTTTTTATAAAAACATCACGTGTTCTTAATTAATAAAAGATTAATTAAAAAGAAAAATAAGTTAAAAAGGTTTTACCGTATTCGTGGATCAAGAGGGTGAAGAACAAACACGAACAACCAATAAATCAACAAGATCCAAGATCAAAATCACCTCCTATGGTGGTTTGTAGGTGGCGGCACAAAGAAGGAGGAGGAGAAGGGTTTTAGGTTTTTCTTAAAATTTTTCTATAAAGTGATTTGAGTAGTAAAAATTTCTTAACCCTTCCTTTTAGTAAAATTGACAATGGGCTTGGCCCATTGTCCTTATTTTGGCCGCGGGTAGGGACTCCCTCGGGGGTTCCCGTACCTCGTTTCGTGTCTTGTTATTTAATACACGTTTATGCTTAATTATGTTCGTATTTTAAATGTTCTCGTTACGTAAATACCATACACTTATATATTTAATTATGTAACACCCCCACAATTGTTATGCGCAGCGGAACTACAACAATGGGTGCTACACAGTATTCATTGCACACAAGATATATCAAACGACACTAAAAAGACGTCGACTTAAAAATTCAACATTTAAAATTGTTAGATGATACATGTCCACAGTTTTTCCAACCCCAAATAGTGCACAGAGTTTAGCGTTTTCGGTCCCCATGAATCTCAACCCCAAAAACTTCAGTTTTACAATGACATTAAACATAAAAATTGTTTAAGTAGAAAAGGAGGGAAAAACAAGCGGACACCAAGCCGATCACACAACATCCATCCCCTGCATGCTCCATCCTACTGCTCAGCGGTTACCTGAAATACATGCCAAAAATTTGGTCAACGAAAACGTTGAGTGGAATTCATAGGTTTTTCAATCCATTTGAACGTATATATAATAAAAACCATTCGTGATCATTTATAGTCTTGTCGATCAAACAAACTATAATCAGGATACTGACAATTGTGTTTAAGCTCATGAAACTAATCCGTTAACTCAATCACCCGCGTAAATATACCGGCATGATTCAGATGAAACCAGTGCCCCTTCTAAAGGCATCAGTTGCAATTATACCTTATTTCTCATACAAAATAATCTACCGCAGAACTTACTATAAGTACAGCTTCTCGGCTAGCATTGGGTCGTTAACCCCGTAGTACTACAAATTGCATAAGCGACTATTTCCCCCTTCGCAAGGGCAAGACAATAGTTAATAGTTCATGAATTTAGGGACTTTTGCAACTTTGGTACTCAACACAATTTCTAAGGCAACTTTCGGGTCTAACAATCATTCATGATATACGTTCCTTTTAAAAACTAGCATGCATTTCCCTCGCGGGTAAAACAATTTGAAATAATATAAGCGAGGCTATAAATTCACACCTTAGATATTAAGTAGTCGGTAGTTCGAGGAGTGATCACTGACGATGTTACGGATGCCCGGGTAAATCAACACCTATCACAAACAACGCGTAATGAGTAATCTCATTTAAATACTTACGGTACTGTATAAAATACATATATACAAGTCACTTAAGACAAATATAACTCACGCCAAAAACAAAAACAACAAGTATCATTCATTTTATACCATTCATTCTTATAACCTACGTTGTCCATTTTTACACGTTCTCGCCGGTACTTGACTAAAGTACGGGCTGTTTTACCTTATTAAACCATGCTTATAAAATTTGACAAAATTTCCAAAAATCCTATATGACCTGTAGATAATATGTTTTTAAGCCCAACAAAAGTTTTCACTTTTACGACCCGTCACGCAACTCATTTCCACGACTACATTTTACGGGCTGAAATTGCGCTTCGACCAATTTTGACCACTTTGACCTATATGAAAAATACCCTTGACTTCCTTGACTCATAAGTCAACATATAGACTCATTTGTACAGGTTAGGGACCAAGTTTTGACCCTTGATCATTCACCAAATTATACTTGTGACCCTCGGGATTTGACTAAAACTTTGCACAAATCCGGATTGTGAAAGTCCTCGTCTCCCGGTACCCGATCTTTAAAATGTCATAACTTTTAGCTCGTTTTGAGTCACGGGCTCTACCTTATACCAAATTAAAGCTAGAAAAACCCTCTATCACTATATTTAGTTTCCAAGACCTGGAACAAAAATCATTTTTCCAAAATAGACCAAATGTTTCTGCCTAAAAATGACTATATCAAAAACATGCTTAGACTCGATTCCAAGACTTCTAGCCAACACTAAACATCATCCTAAGCCTTCCCAAACATATCCTAATATCAAACTTCCATCCTACCCCTATTGATCAACCAATCTCAATATCAAAAATCAAAGAAAAATAGACATGCAAGTAATAAAACCTATATGAATCTTTCTAAAACAACAAACCAAACACAACTATAACATGCAAATTCAACAACCACCATGGCTCCCCAAACACCCCCTTTGCCGTGGGGTTTGGGTGACCAAATCACCACAACCAAATTAATTTTGGTGGGTTTTCATGGTGTTTATACTTCCATAACACTAAATATCAACATGCATTAGCTCAATTAGCCACAAAAACGAATTTGGATCATATGAAAAATCTTGAAAATTTTTTTATCAATGCATGTGGGATTTGAGCACATGAATAGGTGGGTAATGACCAAACTAAGCGTGGTCTAACCTTAGATTTTTGAAAAATCAAGTGGAAAAGATTTTAGGTGGATTTTTGTTTGGGTTGGGTGTGCCGTGGGTTTGAGAGAGACAAGGAGGGAGGGAGTTTGATTTTTCTTTGTAAATTTTGTATGTGTTTAAGTGTTTGTTCACTTTGGCCCTTTTTGATAGTTAGGAGGGACCTTTGTGCAATATTGGGCTTCTTTTGTCCTTAAATAGAAAACGACCTCAAAACTTTGCGGGTTTGACTTATTTGTCAATTTTGAAAATTTTACGGGAGTCGGAAATCTTCCCGAACGCTCAAAAATATTTTTGGGATACTTTAAATGTACTTGGAAGGCTATAAAACTCACCCGACTCAACTTAACACGAACCGTAAATAAAATTCTCGAAAAATTACATTATCGATAAATCGTCAAAAATTATATGAAATTTGGGCATCTCTCGGGATCGTAATCGTCATCGTCCTTCTCAAAACGTCAAACGTAAAAATTATAACCTCGAACATCGGTCTTAACCAAAATACTTATAATTATAGAAATTAAAATTTATCAAAAATTTCAAAAATTAGCGTAATTTAGGGTATCGTTAATGACCTCGATTCTAGGGTGTCACATCCACCCCTCCTTAAAGAGAGCGACGTCCCGGCGCTCGCCTCTTCTTGTACTCACATTTCGTGCTACTGGAACAAATGAGGATACCTTTCCTTGAAAAAGTCCTCACGTTCCCAGGTGTATTCCGGTCCACGCTTAGAATTCCATCGGACCTTCACAATGGGAATCCTACTATGCTTCAACCGCTTGACCTCCCGGTCCATGATTTCCACAGGTTCTTCCACAAAGTGCATTTTGTCGTCTAGTCGAATCTCGTCCAAAGGAATCACCAATTCCTTGTCCGCCAAACTCTTCTTCAGGTTCGATACGTGAAACGTGTCATGAATAGCACTAAGCTCGGTCGGCAATTCTAACTTGTACGCTACTGGTCCAATTCGTTCAACGATCTTAAACGGTCCAATGTACCTCGGACTCAACTTTCCTTTCTTCCCAAAACGAATCACACCCTTCCACGGCGATACCTTGAGCATAACCATATCTCCAACTTCAAACTCCAACGGTTTCCTTCGGTTATCGGCATAACTTTTCTGTCGGCTTCTCGCAGCAAGTAGTCGGTTCTTGATCTGCACGATCTTCTCTGTCGTTTCTAAAACCATTTCGGGTCCAGTCAATTGACTTTCCCCTACTTCACTCCAACACACGGGCGATCTACACTTCCTTCCATACAATGCTTCGAACGGTGCCGCTTTGATACTCGCATGATAACTATTATTGTACGAAAATTCCACTAGAGGCAAGTGGCGTTCCCAACTTCCTCCAAAATCAATCACGCACGCTCGGAGCATGTCCTCCATCGTTTGAATCGTTCGTTCACTCTGGCCGTCAGTTTCCGGGTGATAAGCCGTGCTTAAACTCAGTTCAGTTCCCATCGCACGTTGAAGCGATTTCCAAAATTCCGACGTAAATCTACTGTCACGATCCGAAATGATCGATAACGGCACTCCATGTCTACAGACGATCTCCTTCACGTACACGCTGGCGAGTTTTTCCATGCTGTCCGTCTTCTTCATAGGTAAGAAATGAGCAGATTTCGTCAACCTGTCCACAATTACCCATATCATATCGCATCCACTAGGAGTCCTAGGTAAACCCGTCACAAAATCCATTGCGATTTTCTCCCATTTCCATTCTGGGATTTCCGGTTGTACCAACAATCCAGATGGTTTCTTATGTTCTGCCTGAACCTTCGCGCAAGTCAAACACTTACTGACGTAACGAGCAATATCTGCCTTCATATTCGGCCACCAATAAACTTTCTTCAGGTCGTGGTACATCTTATCCGATCCAGGATGTATCGAATACTTCGACTTATGCGACTCATTCATAACCAATTCTCGAACTCCCGGCTTTCCTTCCTCAGATGGACACAATGGTAACCAAATCCGATTCTCAAAATATCTTAGTCCGTCAGATCTAATCACAAAAAGAGGTTTCAACATTCGTCCCAAGTTCTCGGCTTCAATATTCCCTTTCATCAATCCTCTCTCCTGAGCCTTCAGTATGGTTTCGGTTAAGTCAACGCTCTCACTCATCACTAAAGCTCTAACCCTCAAAGGTTTCTCCCGTTCTTTCCTACTCAATGCATCCGCTACAACATTCGCCTTCCCAGGGTGATAGCGAATTTCACAATCATAATCACTCAGTAGTTCAACCCATCGTCTTTGTCGCATATTCAACTCCTTTTGATCTAAAATGTGCTGCAAACTCTTGTGGTCAGTGAATACAACACACTTTGTCCCATACAGATAGTGTCTCCACAGCTTCAACGCAAACACTACCGCTCCTAATTCCAAATCGTGCGTCGTGTAGTTCTCCTCGCTCTTCCTTAATTGCCTCGACGCGTAAGCTATCACCTTTTCACGTTGCATTAATACCGCTCCATAACCTTTACGAGACGCATCACAATACACTACTAAATCTTCGGTTCCTTCAGGCAATGATAAAATCGGCGCGGAACATAACTTATCCTTAAGCGTTTCGAAAGCAAGCTCTTCCTCATTTCCCCATTCATACACCCTATTCTTTTCGGTAAGCCGCGTCAATGGTTTCGCAATCAACGAAAATCCTTCGATAAACCTTCGATAATACCCCGCTAAACCCAAAAACTGTCGAACTTCAGTCGGCGTCGTCGGTGCTGACCATTCCCTGATCGCTTCGATCTTAGCAGGATCTACACGAACTCCCTCACTATCAATCACATGACCTAGAAACTGCACTGATTCCAACCAAAACTCACACTTAGAGAATTTTGCATACAGCTTCTCCTTCCTTAACAACTCCAAAATCTTTCTCAGGTGCTTCTCGTGCTCCTCCCTACTCTTAGAGTAAATAAGTATGTCGTCGATGAAAACAATAACAAACTTATCTAGATACGGCTTGCACACGCGATTCATAAGATCCATGAATACAGCAGGCGCGTTCGTCAACCCAAACGGCATCACTCGAAATTCAAAGTGTCCATACCGCGTACGAAAGGCAGTTACAGGAATATCCTCCTCTCTTACACGCAGTTGATGATACCCTGATCTTAAATCGATCTTTGAGTATACACTGGAACCTTGCAATTGATCAAACAAATCGTCAATCCTCGGCAATGGGTACCGATTCTTAACCGTCAGCTTATTGAGTTCCCTATAGTCGATACACATCCTAAACGAACCATCTTTCTTCTTCACAAACAACACTGGCGCTCCCCAAGGTGATGAGCTCGGCCTAATAAATCCTTTGTCCATCAATTCCTTCAATTGATCTGCTAACTCCTTTAACTCATATGGTGCTAAGCGATAAGGTGCACGTGCAACTGGCGCAGCTCCTGGCACTAAATCAATTCGAAACTCGACCTCACGGGTAGGCGGTAAACCTGGCAACTCGTCTGGAAAAACTTCCGGATACTCGCAAATAACTGGTACCTCATCAATCCTCGCCTCTAAATCACCATCACTCGAAACTTGTGCCAAAAACACATCGCATCCGCTCTCTACGTACTTCATCACCTTCAAACACGAAATCACCTTCAAACGAGAAGTGCATTCGTCTCCCTTTACCGTCAAAACCCTATTCCTCAGCGGAATCTGCACCAATCTCTCACCACAGACGATTGTAGCACTATGCGCCATTAGCCAATCCATTCCCACAATCACGTCAAACGATCCTAGCTCTATAGGCATCAAGTCGATTTTAAAAGCGTAGTTTCCTAACTTCAAGGTACACCCTTTCAGTATAGAATTCGTACTAACAATTTTTCCATCGGCTAATTCAACATTATAACTAGTCGTTAACAACACCGGTTCTCTATCGATATGACGACTAAATCTAACGTCTACAAAACTCTTGTCGGAGCCAGAATCAAATAAAATACTAGCATAACAAGCGTCTAGCAAAAACGTACCGGTAACCACATTGGGACCTTGTGGTTTATCAGCAGTTCCCACTTGATACACAGCTGCCGCATTATTTCCTCCCCGTCTGTTCCCTGCCTTCGGGCAATTTGCTTGCACATGCCCCCTTTCTCCACAGCTATAACATCCTCTCATCCTGATAGCATTAGCCCCAGTGGCTACTCCTCCCGTTCGACAACTAGCAGTCCTATGACCTGCCTTTCCACACTTGCCGCATGCCGGCGGGCAGTTTCCAACATGATACAAGTTGCACTTTCCACAATGGGGATTCACTTTCACACCTCTAGGGTTCGTCACGGCCCTCATCCCTTCGTTCCTTCTCTGATTAAACTGCTGATTACGGTTCGGCCCTTGGTTGTTTCGGTTTCCTCCTCGGTTCTGGCCTTGGGATTGATTGCCTTGTGCTGCCTCCCATTTTCTTTTGTTGCCCTCAGCAATGTAATTCTGCTTGTCCTGAAGCTTAACGTCCATCAAAGCGTGTGCCATTTGAACCGCTTCGTCAAACGTTCCAGGTTTCGACGAAGTTGTTTCACCCTTGATGTTGCTAGATAAACCCTTTATATACTGCTTCATTTTCTTGGCGTCATTGGCAAATATGTCCGGACACAAAAGACTTAACTCATTGAATCTCCTGGTGTAAGCAGCTATATCGTTGTTCCTTAAGGTCAAGTGTCTCAGTTCGTCCTCCAATTGCCCCAATTCCTCCTCTGGGCAAAACTTCTTGGTCAACAAGGCTTTGGTTGCATTCCACGTTCTTGCATTTGCCACAGCCAATCCCACCGTAGCTACCTGGGTATTCCACCAGCTTAACGCATCATCCAGAAATGTAGCTGCTGCAAACTTTACTTTATCCGCCTCTGCACAACCACTGATTTCAAACGTACTCTCAACTTTTTCCAACCATCGCCTAAGTTCTAGGGCTCCACCCGATCCACGGAACTGCGTAGGACCGCACTTCATAAAGCTAGAATAGGTACACACTCTCGGGGCTGGTTGTCTCCCCGCGTTCCTTCCTGGATCCTGATTTCTCCCAGCTCGGTCTGCTTGCAACGCATTAGCTATCGCTTCCTGAATCATGTTGTTAACACGATCGGCAGTCAACTTTGGAGGCATTGTTTTATCGAATATCTCTTTCTGCAAGACAAGAAAAATAGAAAAACAATGTAAGTATTCATATCAAGTTTCCCAGACATAAAATACATACAACGACACATCACTACGGAGTTACTAATATTCATCAATTCACACCACAAAAGATCAAATTTAAGACATATCACAGATCATGAAAGGTAACATAGATTGTATTGATAGTTAACCAAAATCGTGACAAGTAATGCCACTACAATCATTCACCACAAAACATCAAGTACTTGAGTTTCTCGTCATAATACCATCATACAAAGGTCTAAAATAGTTCTATTACAATGATCAAAGAAAAATACAAAACAAGTAACTAGGCATGTGGTGATCCACACTGCCTCTTGGATGGCGGCTCATCGTCGTCTTCCTCGGTTTCCTCATCACTCACGTCCTCGTCCACATCATCCACTTTTCCCTTTCCTTTCTCATCTGGCCCACATTCTGTTTCCTTTCTCGTCCCTGATGTGGATCCATGCTCAATCGCTACTTGATTTCCCACCGAAATACAAGCACCTCCAGTAGGCGGCTGAACCATGAAGTCATTCGACTCCATCTCCACATCGTCCACGAATCTCCAATCCGGGGGCAATGAATCCCTCACACGATGCTCCCAACTCTGCATCCTCGACAACCTCATCTGATCTTCCCTCACACGATCAAGACTAGCACTCAAATTCGCAACCATTGATTTCAAACTGTTGATGGCACTTGTGTTCATCATCCCATCATACGCAATTCTTGAAGTCCTTTCCAACAGTCTTTGATGCTCCCTCTCAGTCTTATCAAACTTCTTAATCACCCTAGTCTCAACTACAAACCGCTCATACATTAACCTTTCCATCCTCCCCAAACGACCTGCGGGATCCCAGTAGTGACTCGGTCTCGGAAAATAGACCCTTGCAATATTCTCATGAATCGATGGCGACTTGGATGACTCTCCACTGCTCCCATTACTATTGTCCATCGGGCGATCAAAGGGTTGCTGCTCATAACGACCGGTCGGTGGTACCTCATAACCCTTCGGCGAACTCGGGGATTGAAACAAATCGGGTTCGGTCTGGCCTACGGCATCCTCGGGAATGCCATCATCCAATAGCTCCTCGGGCTCTTCTTCGGAATCCTCATTGTCGTCACTACTCATGCTGAAATTATCCACCTCACTTTCGCCATTGTCGTTTTCCGGCCCTATTTCGTCTTCTGGAGCGATCCATCCATTATTATTGTCCGGCGGGTTCGGAGGAAACGGTCCCCCTTCGTGACCTACGACGTAATCGTTTCCGTTATCGTTGGGCGGTACCTCGGCCATTCCTGCAATAACAGCGAATTTCGGAGGGTACATAAGTAATTATACAATAATTATAAATATATGCATGCAAATGCAATGCAAAGGTGGTACATATGCCCGAAATGT
Organism: Glebionis coronaria; assembly: GCA_025667525.1. NCBI lineage: Eukaryota > Viridiplantae > Streptophyta > Magnoliopsida > Asterales > Asteraceae > Glebionis > Glebionis coronaria. The sequence goes on from JANFOE010002746.1 coordinate 135,553, forward strand.
AATAATATGATGCTCATGCATGATAAATATGAAAATTATGATGTCGGATATTTCACGTAAAATTTAACGTCTACATATAGTAATTCCATACTTATATAATAATTACCCACATATATACTTTACTCAAAAGTATACATCAAATGCCATAAATACAACAATAAATCTTACCGGAGCCATGCAGGATAGTTGTGTGTGCTTGGACCCTTTCTTACGACACCAAAAGTTATAGTTTAGGATTTTCAAAAACGACCTAGTTCTCTATAACTCGTGGCTCTGATTACCAATCTGTAACACCCCCACAATTGTTATGCGCAGCGGAACTACAACAATGGGTGCTACACAGTATTCATTGCACACAAGATATATCAAACGACACTAAAAAGACGTCGACTTAAAAATTCAACATTTAAAATTGTTAGATGATACATGTCCACAGTTTTTCCAACCCCAAATAGTGCACAGAGTTTAGCGTTTTCGGTCCCCATGAATCTCAACCCCAAAAACTTCAGTTTTACAATGACATTAAACATAAAAATTGTTTAAGTAGAAAAGGAGGGAAAAACAAGCGGACACCAAGCCGATCACACAACATCCATCCCCTGCATGCTCCATCCTACTGCTCAGCGGTTACCTGAAATACATGCCAAAAATTTGGTCAACGAAAACGTTGAGTGGAATTCATAGGTTTTTCAATCCATTTGAACGTATATATAATAAAAACCATTCGTGATCATTTATAGTCTTGTCGATCAAACAAACTATAATCAGGATACTGACAATTGTGTTTAAGCTCATGACACTAATCCGTTAACTCAATCACCCGCGTAAATATACCGGCATGATTCAGATGAAACCAGTGCCCCTTCTAAAGGCATCAGTTGCAATTATACCTTATTTCTCATACAAAATAATCTACCGCAGAACTTACTATAAGTACAGCTTCTCGGCTAGCATTGGGTCGTTAACCCCGTAGTACTACAAATTGCATAAGCGGCTATTTCCCCCTTCGCAAGGGCAAGACAATAGTTAATAGTTCATGAATTTAGGGACTTTTGCAACTTTGGTACTCAACACAATTTCTAAGGCAACTTTCGGGTCTAACAATCATTCATGATATACGTTCCTTTTAAAAACTAGCATGCATTTCCCTCGCGGGTAAAACAATTTGAAATAATATAAGCGAGGCTATAAATTCACACCTTAGATATTAAGTAGTCGGTAGTTCGAGGAGTGATCACTGACGATGTTACGGATGCCCGGGTAAATCAACACCTATCACAAACAACGCGTAATGAGTAATCTCATTTAAATACTTACGGTACTGTATAAAATACATATATACAAGTCACTTAAGACAAATATAACTCACGCCAAAAACAAAAACAACAAGTATCATTCATTTTATACCATTCATTCTTATAACCTACGTTGTCCATTTTTACACGTTCTCGCCGGTACTTGACTAAAGTACGGGCTGTTTTACCTTATTAAACCATGCTTATAAAATTTGACAAAATTTCCAAAAATCCTATATGACCTGTAGATAATATGTTTTTAAGCCCAACAAAAGTTTTCACTTTTACGACCCGTCACGCAACTCATTTCCACGACTATATTTTACGGGCTGAAATTGCGCTTCGACCAATTTTGACCACTTTGACCTATATGAAAAATACCCTTGACTTCCTTGACTCATAAGTCAACATATAGACTCATTTGTACAGGTTAGGGACCAAGTTTTGACCCTTGATCATTCACCAAATTATACTTGTGACCCTCGGGATTTGACTAAAACTTTGCACAAATCCGGATTGTGAAAGTCCTCGTCTCCCGGTACCCGATCTTTAAAATGTCATAACTTTTAGCTCGTTTTGAGTCACGGGCTCTACCTTATACCAAATTAAAGCTAGAAAAACCCTCTATCACTATACTTAGTTTCCAAGACCTTGAACAAAAATCATTTTTCCAAAATAGACCAAATGTTTCTGCCTAAAAATGACTATATCAAAAACATGCTTAGACTCGATTCCAAGACTTCTAGCCAACACTAAACATCATCCTAAGCCTTCCCAAACATATCCTAACATCAAACTTCCATCCTACCCCTATTGATCAACCAATCTCAATATCAAAAATCAAAGAAAAATAGACATGCAAGTAATAAAACCTATATGAATCTTTCTAAAACAACAAACCAAACACAACTATAACATGCAAATTCAACAACCACCATGGCTCCCCAAACACCCCCTTTGCCGTGGGGTTTGGGTGACCAAATCACCACAACCAAATTAATTTTGGTGGGTTTTCATGGTGTTTATACTTCCATAACACTAAATATCAACATGCATTAGCTCAATTAGCCACAAAAACGAATTTGGATCATATGAAAAATCTTGAAAAATTTTTTATCAATGCATGTGGGATTTGAGCACATGAATAGGTGGGTAATGACCAAACTAAGCGTGGTCTAACCTTAGATTTTTGAAAAATCAAGTGGAAAAGATTTTAGGTGGATTTTTGTTTGGGTTGGGTGTGCCGTGGGTTTGAGAGAGACAAGGAGGGAGGGAGTTTGATTTTTCTTTGTAAATTTTGTATGTGTTTAAGTGTTTGTTCACTTTGGCCCTTTTTGATAGTTAGGAGGGACCTTTGTGCAATATTGGGCTTCTTTTGTCCTTAAATAGAAAACGACCTCAAAACTTTGCGGGTTTGACTTATTTGTCAATTTTGAAAATTTTACGGGAGTCGGAAATCTTCCCGAACGCTCAAAAATATTTTTGGGATACTTTAAATGTACTTGGAAGGCTATAAAACTCACCCGACTCAACTTAACACGAACCGTAAATAAAATTCTCGAAAAATTACATTATCGATAAATCGTCAAAAATTATATGAAATTTGGGCATCTCTCGGGATCGTAATCGTCATCGTCCTTCTCAAAACGTCAAACGTAAAAATTATAACCTCGAACATCGGTCTTAACCAAAATACTTATAATTATAGAAATTAAAATTTATCAAAAATTTCAAAAATTAGCGTAATTTAGGGTATCGTTAATGACCTCGATTCTAGGGTGTCACAAATTACGATCGTATTAAATATATATACGTAATTAATAATAACTCGTGTTTTAAATACGCTCGTGATTCCGTGATCGTATGTTCATGATTAATTATTGCTAAATAATTATTTCGTGATCGTTCATATACAATACTTATCGTGTTCTAACACGTACGTAATACATAAACTCCTAATACGTGATCATAATCATGCTATATTAGGAAAGTTTTTAACTAGTACGTACGAACTTAAGGTACTATGCATGGTAAAAGCATGCGGGTTTTACACTTTTATTCTTAGTTTCTTTCACCAAGTTCTATTTTACAGCATTCACTCTGGACGAGCACTCAAGGTTAGACATTCCATTTTATTTTTAACAGCTTGTACATTAATGATATTTTTAGATTTAGACAATCAAGCTCCCCCTTTTTAGTGACCAACACCAATAATTACACCCAAAACCGTGATCAATCGATTAGATACCGAGAACGATATCGAGGACACATAGGCTAAGCATTTATCTAAGTACGCAAATGCTAAGCAAAATCCAAGTATTATGTATATACTCTCTCTTAGGGTGAATCACAATCCCAATTAAGTTGTGATTCTGTTCAACCCTGTTCCGGCCATGCCGGGTCGTGGGCCACACATGACGCATGCAGCCACTATTCATCTGAAACCCATAGGCTCAAATGACATTGATCTACCCCATCCGTGATGGTTTGGATGCAGGTAGTACCCGTGGGACGGGTTCATGACCCGGATAGGGACTATACGTCATCATGTCCCCCCCCCCCCCCAGTCTAGTTGTTACAGCTATAGGCGTAGCTTCTAGACTAAAAAATGCCCCTGTCTGCGTTGTATAAAAAACAACCTTAAAACAGAGAATGCGCTTGACCGGGACAACATTAAGCATTAATGATAGTCAAGGTAAGGTCACATCTGAAAAAGTGCAACAGGCGGGCCCTACTAGAGCCACGTAAAAAACTGTGCAGGAGGTGACCCGGAGGCCCCTCTAATGTTTCAACTACACCCTAAATCCCAGCCGTTAGATGGACGTAGTGGATTACACGTGGAAATCATCCCACCAGCCTCGTTAACCAAGGCAATACTATAGATACCTGTGCGTGTGACTGTGCACACACACATTTCATACTTCTATCCACCATTGTTGTAATCTCTTTCACTCCTTCTACATTCATTCCTTGGATTTCCGTACTACCAGGTTAGATTATCACGCCCTTCTCCATAGTTGTATAAATCATGGTGAAAGATAACCCCACCATCACGACCGTGCTCAATGTATTTCCTCCTAAGAAATTCATTGGGTTTTTTTTTCTGATTACTATATTCCTAAAAGTGTACATCCCACCTATCCAGGTGATGATGAAGCTATCACAGATTCTCCCGCTGGGAAGATAGGTGTGTACACACTCTTTTTTGACTCGGAGAACTACCGCATTCCCCTCTCTAGATTCCTTGAAGAAATCCTGACATATTATGACTTCCACCTCACCCAGTTACATTGTATAGGCGCATGTAAAATAAATCAATTTGAGATAACATGCCACACATGTGAGGTTGCCCCAACCATAACCTTATTTAGAGTTTTTTATGCCCCCCAATTGGTAAATGGCTGACTGTCATTCAAAAAACGGTTCGCGAACGGCCTATGTGTTATAACAAGGCTCTAGACTCACTTAAGAATTGGTACGACCGGTACTTTTTGTAGATGCAAAGGTCTTCCCAACCCCCTTCGTTCTAAAAACCGTGGTCCGGGTAGATTATCCGCCCCTAACAAACACATATAGAAGTAGCGACGTGAGAACCTTAGATACCCACCGCACATACTTCCACAAAGACCTGCCGGAGAACTTTTTGTGTTTGGTAGGTATCAGCCGTAACTATTACGGCAGGGCGGACAGATATCCCGTCTTCCTGAACAACCGTGGAGAGGGTGGGTGTACTTTGATATATTTTTGTTTTTAAATCATATGGAGAACATATTTTGCATGTCACTAACTCATTGGCACATACCCGCAGAGATGAGGTTGCTTGGCTTCCTATGTTAGGGAGATCCGTCCAAGGTCGTAGAAGGAACAAGACCATTAGGCCAAGACGAGCCACCCCTGCTGGTGGCCACCCAAAACCTAATTGTTCCACTAGAAGTAGTGCAAGAGCCCCATTCTGACATGGGTGATATAATAGCAAAGTCGACACTAGATTTCTCCAACAAAGATGGCAGACAGCCCTTATTGGAAGGTAGGGACAACACGGCTAAGGATACCACCCTTCAAGAAGAAAACTTGGAACAACTCTTAGAGGAGGTGAACCGGATGTTTGAATCCGAAGAAGAAGAAGAGGTGGCCAAATACACAGACACCCCGGTGCAGCCCAAGCCCGCGCCCCAAAGGCGCAAGATGAAAAGGAAGGTTGCGAAGGTGACGGAGGTAGAAGTAGGTATGTCCAGTGCCCCCGTCAAGAGGCTGCGGAAGGATCGCCCTCAATACCAAGAGGGTAGCAGTAGAACTGCGCCTAAGGACAACCCAATGCCCCCTCCCACCATAGCAGAACGGCATGCAGACAAGATTGTGTGGAAAGCCACCCCAGTCAACAACGTGGCTCCTACCATCACCGAGCCGATAATAAGACCAGTGTAAGTATCATACCACCATATTCTCCCATAGCTTAGCAAATACTTAGCTAAATTGTAACGAGTTTATATCATAATAGGGTAGACCCTACAGCCGCACCGCACAAGGAATATACCAGCAGGCAAACTCCGCCCATGATCTAAGATACTCCCTCAACCCCTCTTCCAACCTCCGCAGAAGAGCCGCAGTCTAGGGGACCAGCCCCACGCCTCTGCCCACAACGGAACTTATCTGAGTTCACTAGGCTAGAATCAGAGGAGGAGTGCAAGGAGTTCATAGACCATTTGACTCTGCCCAGCCTGGTTCAATACTTGAACGAGCTCATCAATGCAACTCTTCTCGAGCAATTCAATGTAGCTACCACGCACCAAATGACTATAAGCGCGGCCATGCGACACCGCTTTGAAGGTGCCTTGGGTCACATAAGGAGTTCGGATAGGAAAATTGCTCGCACAGAAAAGATAATTGAAGAGCATGAACAAACTATATCCACTCTGCGAGCTAATTTGTCTGTAGCCGAGGCGACCATAAAGGAGCAGGCGAACCACGCCGCCCCCCGTGAAGACCAAATTTCTAAGCTGGAGGCCGAGGCCCAATCTCTGTGTAACAAGGTACGCCTAATCATATGCAAACTTGGTCTTATATCTTTTCTCTATGTATATGTTCGAATGTTGCAGAATAATAATTAACCATTATACCAACAGGTAGTGACCGTCGAGGCGACTGATCAATCCCTGAAAAATGATGTGGCCACCATCTCTCATGACCGCGACATCTTGCGCCTACAAATAAAAGGAGAGGAGCAGCTGGCCGCAGATTTTGTCGACTATAGGGTTGACCATGAGAAGGTCGCGGAAGGTCGTTTGGGGGAGATGGATACACGCTTGGATGTTATGGTCATCGATTTTGATGAAAAATTATATCCCCATATGCTTACAGCGATTGCAGGCCATAGATGGATGATAGGATCCACCCTGAGGTTGGCCGTGAACAAGATCGTGAAGTCCCCTCAGCTTGCCCAGCCGTTTGCGAACGTAGTATCTGATGGAATTGACCACGGCAGGCATGAAGGGCTGTTGGCTGGGGCGGAATGGGTAGGCCAAGGAAAGGATGTCAAGGGTCACGCCTACCATAATCTAGGTGCGGAAAATAATATAACCGCGTCCATGACAGCCTTGGACCAAATCGAATATCCCTTGCTAGAAAAGATCGAGGCTCTGAAAGACGCGCCGATTGATATGGTCATGGAGCAATTATGTGTAGAGGCGGACTTCAACTCACAACTTACAGTCTCTATATATGCAGATAATCCTCCCTCTGAAAACCTATGGGCTCTTAAGGGAGAAAAAAGCTTGGGGGAGGCTGTCAAGGCCAACGTGGATCGCACCCTAAGGAAAAAAAAGGTAGTCGCATCATATACCGCACCCCTACTGCAGGATCCACCCATCTACCAAGGTCTGATGGAGTGCCCGTAACAGCCCCGACCCGGCATGGTACGACCGTGTTAGAAGAGAGCAATGCCACTACAGAAGGATCGTCACTTGAGTCCCTAACACAACAAAGGAAGGAGCTTGGGGAATCTATGCTCCCCCATTGATTACATTTGTTTGTAACAAACATTATTTCTTATTTTGTAACTATCGTCCGCATATGTCTACGGCATTCGTACTTAGAATCATTACTTGTAATAATGACTCATTCAGTCGTGGTTGTCCACGACACGTTTGTGTATTTGATTTGAGACTTGCTTGTGAAATATATCTATGTATATCTACGCGTGATGTATTACGGCATATGTAAAGACAAGTCTATAAATTACTAGACATGCACAGGGTGGCTTTACCATGATCGGCCCTTGTAGGGGCGGTATGTATAAGTTTATTGCAACGTCTTGCAAATAAGGTGTCTAGTAAGGATGCATGATCCGTGGGCGCAGGGGTTGCATCCCTCTTATGCGCCAAGTTGAATTATTAGGTTCACTTTATCCTCTTGCTCCGCATGGAAACGTATAGTACATGTACGACTAATGATTGCACATAAATGAAAAATAATACTAAGTATATAAGCAAAAAATAATCCTAAGTGTAAAAGAAACATAGTTTGTACAAGAACAAGCCGTGAAGCTAGCTAGGCACCATGGCGTTTTATTAACACAGTTATGTGTTTGACAGAATGATTAAATCCTAAGACAAATGAGACCTAGAAAATTATAAAAGAAAAAAAATACTTGGATCATTATTGGAGCTGTCTACAGCTAGATGTCCATGCGAAGGCCATAGCCTTTTTAGAGAAAGCACTTTTTGAGATAGTACTTTTTAAGAAAAAAAAAAGAGATAACACTTTTTGAGATTGCAGATGTTCTATGTACGGTCCAAATCAAGACCATCCATGTCACGTAACTTGTACGGTCTTAACCACAAAGCTTCCATTACTTCATACAGTCCTTCCCATTTTGGGCCTAATTTCCTAGTGTTCTCCGCACGAATTGCCTCGTTTGCGCGATAGACAAAATCCCCGCTCGGAAGGAAACGCCCTCAACTTTGGAGTCATAATATGCTTTCATCCGTGCCTTGGAATTAGCTTCATTGATGGCTGCTATCTCCCTATTTTCCTCTAACAAGTCTAAATTGACCCTGAGTTCCTCGTCGTTCATGACGACATTAACCTCCGAAGTACGGATTGTAGGAATTCCAATCTCTGTTGGAATGACTGCCTCTGTCCCATAGGCTAATGCGAATGGAGTATCTCCATTAGCCATTTTGATCATAGTTTTATGTGCCCATAAGACATATGGTAGCTCATCCACCCACTTGGTGCTTCTCTCGTTTAAGCGCGCTTTTATTCCTTCACCTAGGCTTCTATTTTCCCGTTCTACCAAACCATTGGTTTGCGGATGCTTGACTGATGCGAAGCGACGTTTTATGTTCAGCGCTGCGCACCAATCCTTGAACAGATTGTCCGCTAATTGTTTTCCGTTATCCGAGATAATCTCACCTGGTAAACCAAAACGACATACAATGTTTTCCCATACAAATTTTTTTACTTGTTTGCCCGTGATTGTGATGACCGCCTTGTCTTCTATCAAGCGAATGAAGTAGTCCATGGCCACGATAAAGAACTTAACGCCTCCAGCTGCCACGGGAAAGGGTCCAGCTATGTCGATACCCCATTTGTAAAATGGTCACGGGCCTGTGATGGGTGTTAGCTCTTGTTGTGGATGGCGTGGCACTGGCCTATGTACCTGACAATCGCTGCATTTGAGGATTAAGTTTCGTGCATCTTGATGTATGGTTGGCCAGTAATACCCTGTGCGCAAAGATCTCGCCACTACTGACCTAGGGTCGGCGTGCATGCCACACGACCCTTCGTGAATCTCGCTAATCACATAGTTAGCTTGTCGTGGTCCGACGCATCGTAACCATGGCTGCAAGAATGAGTGCTTATATAGGATACCATCGTGCAATTTAAATTTGTGCAACTTCCTCAGAATTTGGTGCGCTTCTGTCTCATCATCGGGAAGGGTCTCGTTCGTTAGGTAGCTAATGATTGGGGTCATCCACGTAGGTCCCTCCTCATCGACTATTGTTGCAACCTCATCGCACGTGATGGATTTACCCTTGAGTATTTCCACCAACACCTGCTTGGATAGATGGGCGAAGCTTGTGGAAGAGATTTTGCTAAGGGCGACTGCCTTTTTATTCTCGCCCCTTGGTACTTGTTTTATAGAGAACTTCCCAAAGCCAGCGATGAGTGACTTAACCTTTTCCAAATACTGGATCATGTTGTCCTCCTTGGCTACATACTCTCCAAGGATATGATTCGCCACAAGTCGCGAGTCCATGTAGGCCTCAAGGTTACGCACTCCTATTCTGGTCACGATTTTTAAACCCGCTATCAATGCTTCATACTCCGCCTCATTGTTTGTGGCTGTGAATTCAAAACGAAAGGCATAAGTTAATTCTATGCCCTCTGGATTTGTGAGTATGATGCCTGCTCCTGACCCATCCGTGCAGGAAGATCCATCAGTGAACAGGACCCACGGTTCTTTTGGAATTTCTTGCTTTGGGGACATTGGCGCGTCCTCCTCGGGTTTCTCGATAATGAAATCTGCCAAGATTTGACCTTTGACGGTTTTTCTTGGTCAATAAGAGATATTATTTTCCCAAAGCAGGACGCTTCACTTCTGTAGTCTTCCTACCATGTCTGGTCTAGAGATGATATGTTTTATCGACTGGTTCGTGATGATCACAATTGGGTGCGCCTGAAAGTATCAGCGCAACCTTTTGCGGCAAACACCAATGATAAGACCAGCTTCTCCATCAGGGAATAATTCAATTCCGGTCCCTACAATGTTCTACTTATAAAGTAGACTGGATTTTAGACTGCGTCCCAGTCAGTCATCAGGATGGCGCTTATTGCTCCATGCGTAGCGGACAGGTACATGATTAGCTCCTCCTTAGGTAGTGGGGCGACAAGCATTGGAAGGGCCGCCAGGCCCTGCTTAAGCTGCCCAAATGCCTCATCCGCCTCTCTTGTCCAGCGGAAATCCCCTTTCTTTAGGCACTTCTTGAGTGTTTTGAATAGAGGAAGTGAATTCTCTATGGATATTGAGAGGAACTGTTAAGCTCGACCAACTTTCTGTTAAGTGATTGTACCTCCTTCAGTGTCCAAGGAGATGGTAACTGTATCACGGCCTTAGTTTTCTCAGGGCACGGCTTGATGCCGTTTGGGTCTATCATGTATCATAAGAACATTCCTACGGTTACCCCAAATGTGCATTTCTTGGGATTCAACTTCATGTTGATCTTTCTCAAGGTATCAAATGTATCCTGGACATCACGGAGGAGCTTGTCTTCTGTGTGTCTCTTTATAACTAAGTCATCAACATGGACTTCAAGGTTACAGCCAATCTGTGAGTCGAACGCCTTATCAACAAGTCGTTGATATGTCACGCCTACATTCTTGAGTCCGAACGACATTTTTGTATAACAATACACACCCTGACTCGTATGGAACGCCATCTTTTTTGCTCGTCCTCTTCTGATATCTGAATCTGGTGATACCCTTTATATGCACCCAAGAAGCACTTAAATGGGTATCCGCATAGGGATTCGACCTTCCAATCGATTTCCGACAATGGGTAACAGTCTTGTAGACAAGCTTTATTCAAGTCGATGAAATCCACACACATGCGCCAGCTTCCATCATGTTTCTTGACCATGACCGGAATGGAAAGCCACTCGTGGTAATAAACCTCAGGATGATTCCTGCTTCAACTAGCTTTTTTACTTCATCTAGTATAACCTCGCTGCGCTCTAGAGCTTGTCCGCGCTTCTTTTGCCTCACCAGAGGATACCTCGGGCGGATCCGAAGCTTGTGTTCCGCGACAGAGCGTGGCACGCCTGTCATGTGCTTTGGTTCCTATGCGAAGACGTCAAGGTTTGCCTTAAGGAGGGAGCACATAGCGGTCCTACCCTTATCGGAGAGAGTTCCTCCGATGGCCACTTCATGTTCTAGATAATCAGGGTGGATATCCACCTTCTAGTTCAAGGGGTAACCCTTCCTTCTTAGGAGTTGGTTGTATTGGTGTTGTGACGGCATGACATTCCGATGGTGGTACTATCGAATTGAAGATAGTGACAATTCCATCCTCGACTGGGAATTTCAACATGCCGTGTGACGTAGGCGGGACTGCCCGTATGGCGAGTATTCCTGGCCTTCTGATGATACCGTTGTACGGGGAATGCGAGCGTATAACCATAAATTTCATCCATGATGTAGTTGAATGTTCTTTATCCCTGATAGATACTAACAACCGTAACTGCCCTATTGGCCAAATGGTATCTCCGCTAAAACCAATAAGTGGCGACGTGGCCGGCATTAGTTGGCTTTTGATTTCTGGTTTCAACTGTATGAAACAATGTTCATAGAGTATCTCCATGGATGATCCTCCATCAACATACATGCGGCGGACGTTGTGGCTTCAAATATTCACCTCAATTGTGAGAGGCGCGTCCGCCACGTTGGTTGTCGTGATAGAAGGGAATGAGATTTCCTTGTTGCGAGAAAATTTCTGACTAATTTTCTGCTTCACCCTGCACTGCCACAACTGAACCATAAATATGGTTGTAGGCTTGTCTTTCTGGAAACTTTTTTGTCATTCTTTTTGTTATCCTTCCCATCCTTCCAGTCCTTGACCATATGTTTGAGTTAGCCTGACTTAATCAGTGACTCAACGTGCTTCTTGAGCGGAATGCACTCGTCCGTGCCATGACCCTTGTCATTATGAAATTCGCAAAAGCGGTTTCCCTGACAACGATTGTAACACCCCAAATTTATACAACTCAATACAGCGGAAGACTAGTTGGTGTTACGGGATAGCACATTACTCACATCATAGACAACGCTTAAAAGTTGCGTCGTTTTAATAATAAAGCATTTCCATTCATAAATATCAAAGTTACATAGGTCCCAAGTCATTGTATTTAATACAGGTTTTACAAACATTTGAATGGAAATTATAATTTAAGTGCGGGCCATGAATTCTTGTCGTCTTCCCGAGAATTACCTTCAAGTACCTGAGATAAAACATGTTAAAAGAAAAGGTCAGCGATAACGCCGAGTGAATTCATAGAGTTTAATAAAATCCATCAATATAACATCGCTATAAAATTATTACCGAAAATCATTTTTGTACAAATCATTTTAATAGGCCATAAAATAGCCAAATTCATTTTATACAAATCTTCATCAAAATCATAATATAGGCATTTGCCTTAAAAATCATTATACGAGCCAATGTCGTAAAAACATCATACAATACGTCTTATGACGTTGTATAAAGTTAAATAAAAACCGTTATAGGAATATGGTTATGAAAAACCAAAACACGAACATAATATCAATAGTATGACCCTGTATTGCTAGTCAGGCAATACATCGTAATTCGGTGCGTCTAGTAGTATTTTGTTAGTTTGGATTATTATAAGCCGCATGACATTGTTACCTTACTAAGCCAACAACGGGTAGCTAACCCGATACTCAATTTGCCCATCTAAAGTAGCGTGTCGTCACAAAGGTCACGCTATGGAAATCTTCTCATACATAAATTCGCTTACCAATCAATATGGCACGACGGGGATCAACCGTCAAGGCGCGAACTGGGGTGATCGTCCCCAAATAGTACTATTATATGCACAAGCGTCTACCAAATCCTGGTAGTTCACAATTCATGCTAATGGGACTTTTAGTGACATAACTTAACTTTAATAATCCATTTTATTTCATCTATCGGGTCCTTTAATCATTTATCGGGTCATACAATCGGGTCATACAATCGGGTCATACAATCATTCGGGTCCAAATCAATAATCAAACAATCGGGACAAATGGTGTCCTATTTTATAAAAACTAACATGTTATCTCCCTCGCGGGTTTATAAAACATTTATAAAAACATTTAAAAGAGTACGAGGCTATGAACTCACGTTGATGTGGGAAGGCGGGTTATCGGCAATTCCGACGTACGGTACGTGCTTCAATCACGGAAACCTAGACAAATAATTCTAGTCTTAGACTCATGTCCAATGACTTTATAAAAATAATTATTATGTATACATATGATGATTATATATATGATGATCAAGTGGGTTTACATGTTCTCTTTTACTCTTTTTAGTGTTTACGTATTGGTAACTTCTTACTAGTTTACTAGTTTTACCTATTTACGTGTCTTAGGTCCAATAATCTTATTATAAGTTCTTTAACTTGTTTTAATCCATTTTATACTTATATTATCAGTATCTATACTTTCCATGTTGGGCTCAAATGGGTTAAGCCCAATAAGTTCTTTTTATAAGTGTTTATTTTATTTAGTCCAATTATTAGTCCAATATGCTTAGTTAGCTCGTTAATGTCCGTATGTCCTATAGTTCGGGTTTTATCGGTTTTTACTTGTATTAGTTACTTATATATCAGTATATGATTTTTAAGAACTTTACATTAGACGGGTTTGATCGTCTAAGTTTTAATTGGCGAAAAACGTTAATTTTACGGTAATAGCCGAAAAAGTCGTAAAAATCATGTTTATAGTTTTATAACTTATAAAACTTAACAAGTTACCATTTTTATAAAATGTCTACTTGTTTACCATTGTACATATTTATATAAATGTATTATATGAGTTAGTGGGTTTTTATTCATATTTTATACTATATAATTTTGAGTGCTTATATAATAGTATTATACTTTAATTTCCAAAATCTGATTTTTATTTTCATCTTCACCAAAACTGTCATATCTAGAGTTCTATATGGAGATAGAAGCTCAAATTTTTATCACATAAACTAAATAATATTTTCTCCATTTAACTCTTCTATAGCTACTGTTGAATCATCCTCCAAGTATTTTCTAAAAATCGTCCAAAACAGTAAACTCGGATTTGTACCATAAACTTGTTTTGATCATATCTCACTCATTACAATGATTCCATTGCATGGCCAACTCTCACATGTGTACAAGACCCATAGCTTACTGTAAATCCATTAATATATGCCATTTTTATCAGTTCATCATTTGATTCTTTACTGTTTTATACAGCCAACAAATTTAAACAAGATTCTAACCTTGTTTCTTATAGTCTTTCATCTTTTTAAGCATGTTTATCAACACCAAATCCCCACACAATACTTTTATCATCATATAATCATCATATACATATACAATAGGAAATAAAATACATGATTACATAATCAAAATAACAAGAGTATGGGGAGGACAATCTTTATACCACCATGATGATGAAAAGATGGGATTGATGATGAACAAGTCTTGGTTTTGGGTAACCAATCTTATGAGATATCAACAACACTTCTAGGATCATTAAGTATTTGTAGACTCTTTGAGAAATCAGCCCTAAGACACCAACAAATCTCCTCCTTGGATGTTAAAATCACCTCCAATCTTCAAGACTTCAAAGGAGCATCATCATGTGTATGAATAACACATGAATTTATGGTTAAAATAGATCAAATGAGGGTTGTTTTTTTGGATTGTGGGACGAAATGATAGAGAGATGAAGGGTGGTTTAGTGGTTTCGCATATACAAGTGAAGAAATGGTTAGTGAAATATGATTTTGTTTGTTGGATAGCTTACTTGTTAAGCTTAATCTAACAAGTGTAGCTAGTAAGCTTACACACTTGACACCTCATGGTGTTGAGTCAATGTTTTGGCCCTCCCATGTTAGTGGGGTGGGGCAAAACTTGTTTTGTCTCATCCCACTAATTTACGGGTATTCCTCGATTTTAGTTTCCTCGATTTGCGTGCCCTCGGGTCGTTTTACGAAAAACGTTTTTATAAATTATGAATCAACGGCACAAAACGAACCTAATAAAAATTGTATCATCAAAAACGGAGTTCGAAAACGTAAATACGTAATCCTAGGGTTTCCGGTTTAGTCGTAAAGGACGTTAAAATAAAATCTTAAGTCCTAATCTCTTCTCGTAAATTTGTGAGTTTATGAACCAACTCAAATTTAAAACTCCAAAATAATATTCATGGACAAATTTATTTTCTGAAATGTCGGACTGACACCAAAGACGGTGTATGTAAACGTAAGAACGTAACGTAGAATCCTCCGGTTTAGACGTAGTCGATGCTACTTCAAGACGTAAATCCAAATTACTTTCCAAAAATAAGTGAGTTCATATTGTAACATTAAAATAATGTTTTCAAATAAATATCGTGAATAAAATATCAACCATAAATTGACGGATTGTCACAACGATCGACCGGAGTTGTCATTGGGGCGGCCTTGGAAAGTTTTCCCCTTCCGTCAGTAGGATGTCCTGGTATGTCATCTTTAGAGGTGTGAACTTATCATTCGAACGTCCTCCTTTTGCTTGATTTTTATAATCCGAGCTCCTATTACTGCCTTGACAGTTTGACTGCCTTTTTGGCTGGTCATTCGACCGATAGCTTTGGTTTCCCATTGTGGGGTAAGTTGCAGACACGGCGGTCTCCCCTTCCAAAACATTTCTAACCCTTTTCATTAGGTCATCAAACTTTTTGGGCCTTCTATCGTTGAGGCGTCGGATTAGTTCCTTGTCTGTTATGCCATGCATATAGTTAGAGATTTTAAGGACTTCTGGGCACGCCCTTATCCACGTGCATTCGTCTTTGAAGCGTTCTGTGAAGTCCTCCGTGGATTCTACGGGCATTTGTTTGATCGTTGCCAATGAGATCGGGTCTCTATTATACTTCTTTCGCTGAGTATAATTTCTTCTAAACGCCAAGCGGAGCTCATCGAAGCTGTTAAGGCTTCGATAGGGGAGTTTTTCAAACCAGTCGCGGGTGTTAGTAATCAGGGTTGAATTGAACATCTGGCACCATATAGGCATCGACCATCGTTCAATTTTAGCTTGTACGGTGAAAAGTTTGAGGTGATCATCTGAGTCACCATATCCATCGTAGGTTTTGACACACGCCGGCATGCGACGTTTTTTGTCCTCCGAGTAATTCCGTATGCGGGTTGTGAAGGCATCTTCTCTTTCACTACACCATGGTAGGGAGAGATCCTCTTTATCATTCGTATGATAACGGGAGTGCTCGTAGCGTCTTCCCTCCTCATCTGATGGTTCAGAAGAGGAATACCTTGTGCGACGGCGCCTTAGGTGATGTTCATCCGAATCAGATCCTGACGGATCGTGATAGGGCGGTCCTGCTCCACCCCTTGATTGGCTATGGTAGCTGCTCTTTCGAGAAGAGGTGGTGGTTTTATTTGTTTCCGAATCTATTCTCCTCCACACGCTACCGTGACGATTATTGTTTTGTGGAGTTTCCAAGGTTGCACGCCCCATAGATCCATTGGAATGATCTAAATCTCCTTGTTCCCCTTGCAATTCTTGCATATATCGATCCCCTGTGCGCTCGAAGAAATTCCGTGCTCGTGGTTGTTCCTCCAGTGGAGGTTGTTCCACGATCCGGTGTCTTCTTCGTCTTTTTCGTGTTTGGAGAGGAGTGTCCCGTGCAGTACTGCCAAAATTGAGTCTGGATTGGATATTCCTCCCTAGATTTAATCTTGTCGTGATGGCAGGTGATATCGACCTAATTATACATATTTAATCTCTCATTATAATGCCACTTTGTAGTATAAATAAGAGCTTCTGATACTTAATATGTTGTGTTTTATATGCAGATATAAAGTTTGAAGAAGCAAAGTGAAGATATACAAAGAAGGGGACTCAATATGCAAATAAGCTAATGTTGTTGAAAGAAGATTCTAGATCGCCCAGAAGTGAGACGCACAAACTCAGAAGTGCGGCGCACATTTACGTCTCCAAAGTGTGGTGCACTTTCGGAGAAGTGCGACGCACATTTGACCCCAGACAGCACTATAAATAGAGTCCATTTCCACTCATTTTACACACACCTCTCTCTCTCAATACTCTATAGCTCGAGTATTTTAGCTTTCTTAGTAAATTTTCAGTATTATCCACTTTTGGGAGATACTTGCAACGAGAGTATTCCACTCTTCGATTCTTGGAGGAACGATAAAATCGTGACACTTGTGTACTCGTTTATTCAATCCAATCTAAGTATGATGTTCTCTTACTCTTTTCCAATTGTTACTTTGATTACTATGTTAGGCTAAGCTATTTGTGACTATATGGGTATGTGACAATAATTAGTGATGATGCTATGATATGATCCTTTATATATGATTTCAAGCTAATGTTGTAGAACCACTTTACCACCTAGTTCTACAAACCATATTTTATCTAAGTTGATTTGTTACGATAGTTTGGCGTTGAGAAACGCAAATTGTTATAATAAGTTTTCTAGAACTTGTCTATGGTCATGAATCTTTGGTTGAGAGATCCGCTTAGAAACTTGATAAAATATTGAACTTGTTGGCAACTTGTTTTGAGCTTAGTCGCTTAATTAAACATAAGCCTTGAATCAACCCAAGTAAATTGTGTAAACGCCGTTTTGACGAAAAAGGATTATCACTCTTTATCTACATAAACATATCTCGATCATATTATCATCATCACAAACTTATACGAACTATCCCATTTTAGTCATATTTGTTACTATTGATATTACTTCAACTATTTATTTCTTTAATTAATATCTTGATTACCAAAACGAAACTAAGTCTCAGCGAACGATCCTGGCTTACCACTACAAAGCTATATTACGAACGAAAGGGTACATTTGCCCGTGTTTGTCTTCTAGTCCCTTGTTTTGTCTAAACCTTGTACTATAAATTTAAGACATGCAAACGAACATCAAGTTTTTGGCGCCGCAGCCGGGGACTTATAATCCTGTTTTGTAACCAAATTCATATATCCTTGAAGAAATTGAACCATTGCTACTCTTTTTAAACCAAAAATTTTTCTGAAGTACCGAAAGTACGCCGCACAAATCAAAAAGTGCGCCGCACTTCCTGTAGTGAACTAAAGTGCGCCGCACATTTCCACTGAAAACATCAAATACCTTGTTGGATGCACACCCGTTCATCCGGAACACCACCAATATCGCCGTTACCTAAACCTGAACGTACCCTTAACCGAAGGCTACGTAGACTTCATCGCCGTGTACCTTTAGCTAGGAGACACGAGCAACCTCAACCTCGCATAATCAACCAACCTTTTGACAACCTTTCACAAATCCTATTTCTCACCAAACTCATCAACCGTTACGAACCAATGTCGAACACCGATGATGAACCAATGTGGTCAGCCGATAGAGTTGTAGCACCAACTCTTGGCTCCGCAATTGTTTTACCTGAAATTGCAAACGATTTTGCAATCAAAGGGAACCACTTAACCCTTGTCAAAAATAACCAATTTGATGGTCGAATCAAAACCGATCCTCACAAACACATCCACGAATTCAACAGAATTTGTAAAATGTTCAACTATGGAGAAGGACAAGCCGAATCCGTCCAACTCATGATGTTTCCATCATCCCTTACTGGAGAAGCCAAGTCATGGCTCGACGAACTTAACGAAGAAACCATTCGAACATGGGAAGGTCTTAGAACTGCTTTCATTAGTCGATTCTTTCCTCCTGCCCTATTTGAAAAACTCCTCGGAGAAATCCGAAGCTTTTCTCAACAAGATCGAGAAACTCTCACTGACGCATGGTTAAGAATTAACGAACTACTCAAAAACTGCCATGGTCATGGACTTAAAAAAGAAGGAATAATCAAGATTTTCTATCATGGTCTTGACGATGCTACCCAAGATGCATTGAACGCTGAAACGGGCGGAATTTTCCTTTACAAAACCCCTAACCAAGCTTACCAATTATTGGATGACAAAGTCCTACTTAAGCTTGATTGGTCCAAAAATCACAAAAATAAAAACCCACGAAAAACCATAGCTTTTGCCGAAGGAAGCAACAACCCAACCGATACCGAGAAAATTATGGCTCGAATGGATGCTTTGTCTCTTAAAATTGAAGAGATAAAACACAAAACCGACAAACACTGTGGAGGAAACCATCCTTCTAGTGAATGTGATGACGATGACACACCCATGACGAAGGAAGAAGAAGCCAACTTCAAGAATACCTTTCGTCAAACTCGATTTTATAACGATTATCGTAATCGCGACCACATAATTGGAGATCAAATGATAAACCAAGTTATGATCGAGACGAAAAGAAACCCACTCAAACTGAAGACAAAAACAACCTTGAAACCAAAATCGACAACTTTATAGCATCTCAAAGTAAAACCAACATTTTTGTTCGAGAAACATTCACTGACTTCAAAACCAAGTTCGAAACTACGACCAAAAACCACCAAGCTTCCATTCAAAACCTCGAAGCTAAATTTGATCGTTTGCCCGTTAAACAATCGAATCGCGCTTCTGGTTCTTTACCAAGCAATACCAACCCAAAATCCCAAGAACAACAACAAATATCAACCCCCACAAGCTTGTAACGAGCCTGTGAATGTCGTATTCACGCGGAGCGGTTTATCTTACGAATCACCTACCAAACCTACTCAAGTTACACCAATCGAAATTCCATTCGATAGTGATAATGAGGATGAAGCCCAACCAACCCATACCAAACCAACTGAAAACCCAACACCCAAACCATATAAACCAAAAGTACCATTTCCACAACGCTTATGCAAGCAAAAGATGCAAGCTAAGTATGGTAAATTCCTCCACTTAATACAAGAAGTCTGAATTAACATGCCTTTAGTCGATGTTCTGGCTAGAATGCCAAATTATGGCAAATTTATCAAAGAACTTATCAAGAGCAAGCATAAGTTTGAAGAAGTTTCTTCAACTTTTCTAAATGATGAATGTTCTTCCATTGTCCAAAATAAAGTACCACCAAAGTTGGGAGATCCTGGAAGTTTCCTAATTCTCACTCATACTCTTGCAACGCCTTGGCTGATCTTGGCGCAAGTATCAACCTCATGCCATACTCTTTCTATGCTAAACTCTCTAAAAACATTTTAAAACCCACAAAAATGAGCGTTCGACTCGGGGACCGTTCTTTCCAATACCCAATGGGGATAGCTGAAAACCTGCTCATAGAAGTCGGAAAATTTGTTTTTCCTGTTGACTTCGTAATCTTAGAAATGGAAGAAGATAGCAAGGTACCACTTATCCTTGGTAGACCTTTCTTACACACAGCTGATGCTATAAATAGATAAACCAAAAACAACTCAACCTTAGAGTTGAAGAAGATAGAATTTCTTTTTCTATCGACGAACTAATGAAACACTCGTACTCTAATGACGATACTTGTTTTAGTATCGATGTCATTGAAGAAATCATTGAAGCTGATTTTGACGCTCTTCTTGATGAAGGAAGCAAAATTTTGCATTCTATCGAAGGAACCATCCTCGAAGAAGAACTTTTTGTTGAATTTAATGCCTTCATAGCCGACCATACTGATGAACCAATCGAAACAATCGAAGAAGAAATCGAAACACCATTTGAAACCATAACTTTCGAAACCGATTTCAAAGTTAAGAAATCTGTCGAAGAACCTCCTACAAATTTAGAACTTAAACCTCTTTCTGAGCATCTGGAATATGCGTTTCTTCACGAAGAAAAATTACTCCCTGTAATTATTTCATCCCAACTTTCTGAAGAACACAAAGACGATCTAATTGACGTTCTCAAGAAGCATAAACAAGCTTTTGCTTAGAAAACTTCTAATATTCCTGGCATATGTCCATCGTTCTGCAAACACAAAATCCAACTTTTAGGTAACAAGAAACCAATTGTTGAAAAACAACGAAGATTAAACCCTAACATGAAAGATATTGTTAAAAAGAAATCCTTAAACTCTTAGACTCTGGAATAACTACCCAATCGCCGATAGCCCATGGGTTATTCCTATTCATTGTGTACCTAAAAAGGGAGGTATCACTGTAGTAACTAACGAAAACAACGAATTAGTACCAACACGAACCATCACCGGATGGAGAGTTTGTATTGATTATCGAAAACTAAATGATGCAACCGCAAAAGATCATTTTCATTTACCCTTTATTGATTAAATGTTAGAAAGACTCGCAGGAAATGAATACTTTTGTTTCCTTGATGGTTTTTCTGGATACTTTCAAATCCCAATCGACCCTATGATCAAGAGAAAACCACGTTTACTTGTCCATTTGGAACTTACGCTTATAGGCGCATGCCTTTTGGTCTATGCAATGCACCTGCTACTTTTCAGAGGTATATGATTGTAATCTTTCACGATATGATTGAAGAATCAGTCGAAGTCTCCATGGACGATTTCTTCGTCTTTGGAAATTTTTTCGACACATGTCTAAACAATCTCGATAAAATGTTAGCACGATGCAAAGAAGCAAATCTTGTGCTAAACTGGGAAAAATGTCACTTTATGGTTAAAGAAGGAATTCTGCTAGGACACAAAGTGTCTGGAGCCGGCCTTGAAGTTGACAAAGCAAAAATAGACGTGATCTCAAAACTCCCACCACCTACTAATGTTAAAGGTATTAGAAGTTTCTTAGGTCATGCCGGTTTTTACCGACGATTTATCAAAGACTTTGCGAAAATCACAAGACCTTTAACTTAACTTTTAGAGAAAGAAAGAACGTTCGATTTTAACGACGAATGTCTTTCAGCATTCGAAATAATTAAAGAAAAACTTACATGCACACCAATTATTGCAATCCCCAACTGGAACCTTCCATTTGTGCTTATGTGTGATGCAAGTGAACATGCCTTTGGAGCCGTCCTTAGACAAAAAGATGGTAAACAATTTCATCCCCTCTATTTTGCAAGTAGAACTCTTAACGCAGCCCAACAAAATTACACCAATACGGAAAAAGAACTCATGGTTGTAGTTTACGCGTTTGACAAATTTTGATCATACCTCGTATTGTCAAAAACAATAGTTTACACCAATCACTCAGCTTTAAAATACTTGTTCAAAAATCAAGACGCCAAACCTCGTCTAATACGATGGATATTTTAAAAGAATTTGATTTGGAAATTAAAGATAAAAAGGAGCTGAAAATGTTGTTGCCTATCATTTATCTCGCATAGTGAATGATGATTCTAGCGATGATGAAATCGATGATTTTCTCGATGAGCATATAATTCAAGTAAGTACTAACAATACACCATGGTTCGCAGACTTTGCAAACTATTTGGTTGTAGGTATTTTACGAAAGGGAATGACGCACCAACAAAAGAAAAGATTTTTCTCTGAACTAAAAAGTAATTTTGGGACGATCCTTACTTATCTTGAATCTGTTCCGATGGAATAATCCGACGTTGTATTTCCGGATTCGAATCTAGAAAAATTCTCGATGAATGTCACTACGGACCGACCGGAGGACATTACGCATCGAACACCACTGCTAAAAAAGTGTTCGACGCTGGCTTTTATTGGCCAACAATTATTCGTGGAGCTCATACCTTAGTACGACTATGTGAAGCATGTCAAAGGACTGGAAATATTTCTAAAAGAGACGAAATGACTCTAAACAACATCCAAGTCTGCGAAATCTTTGACGTGTGGGGTATCGACTTCATGGGACCATTTCCTAAATCATACAAATGTGAATACATTTTAGTCGTCGTCGACTATGTATCGAAATGGGCCGAAGCTCAAGCTTTACAAACAAACGATGCAAGAGTTGTTATCGCATTCTTAAAGAAATTATTCTGTTGTTTTGGAATTCCAAAAGCATTAATAGGCGACAGAGGAACTCATTTCTGTAACAAACTCATGGAAAATATTAAGAAAATATATGGAGTGACCCACCTATTTTCCACATCCTACCACCCTCAAACGAGTGGTCAAGTTGAAAACAATAATAGAGCTCTCAAACGTATACTTGAAAAGACCGTTCAAAACAACCCTGCTTGTTGGTCTAAAAAATTAGAAGATGCTCTATGGGCCTTTCATACCGCATTCAAAACACCAACTGGAACCACACCGTACAAACTGTTGTATGGAAAAACATGCCATCTGCCAATAGAGATTGAACACCGTGCATATTGGGCACTTAAGAACTGCAACCCAAATCTTATTGCAGTCGAAGAAAAATGTAACTTTCAACTTCACGAGTTAGATGAATTTCGACATCACGCTTATGAAAACTCACGATTATATAAAGAACGAACCAAAGTTTGGCATGATCGCAAATTACGACAAAGAAAAGAACTCAAAAAAGAAGAAAAAGTACTTCTCTTTATCTCGAAATATAAATTCAAGCAACCTAATCTTACTTCGAGATGGACTGGACCCTATCTAATAAAACACCAATATCCATCCGGATATGTTGAATTATACGGTAGAGACAATAGCACCTTTATAGTCAATGGACATATACTTAAGCTCTACCATGAATAAGAACACTATAATGAAATCGAAGGAGAAGAAATTCCTTTCTTCTTAAAATAGATCCGAGTAGCCGAGTCTGGATGAAGACTCTAAACTTAGCGTTATTTGGAAGGCAATCCGTATTTTATCCCCACCTTTTAACTTAAGTGTGGAGGAGGACCTGTAGATAAATAAAACAGTCCTTGTATATATTGCATGTGTTTTGTTTTGTTTTATAGCATGCAGAAAAATTGCAAATTGGAGCTCTAAGGTGGATTAATCTCTCGAAGTCCCGTAATTTTCTACTAAGCCCCGGGAAGTTCTCGTTTCCTTTTGCATTTTTCCTATTTTTAATATTTTATCAGTTATCACCTCGAGGACGATGTTCAACTTAAGTGTGGAGGAGGTGACAAATAGAAAAAAAGAAAAAAATAAAAATAAAATAAATTTCTCCACATGAAAATCTTTTTGAAAAATAATAAAAATATATATGTTTTGTAAATAAATAAGTTTTTAGCAAAGCAAAAATTTCATTGATTGACATTATAATTTAGCACAAAATCCATCACCCAAATATGTGAGAAAAACTTAGCCTTATGTTTCTCTATTTTGTGTGAAAGCCGATAATCTATTATGCTTCAGAATTTGTGCTTGATCATCATTTACTAAACCGTAGTGAGGTTAATTTATAGATATTTTCGAAAGGAAGCAAAATAAAATCACCCTTATATCATTTTAGTTAAGCTACATTGGCTTACTAAAATATGTGGCACTCGTACGCATGTGTTATATTATCCATTGTGCCAATATCCTTATATGCTATGCCTAACCACTGTCAAGTCATAAAATTTATGATTCTCTCTTAAACAAAAAAATAGATGTATGAAAAAGAAAGAAAAAAATTAGTTAAGTATTCTAGTATAGTTTGTTTTATGACTTTGACAAAGGCATACTTTTTGATCCTACACCCACATCATTTATCACGTTTTGCTTCTTTGAAAATTTATCTGGTGCTCACACCGCAACGATTATGTTTATGTGTCATGTACAAACCTATGGTAGCTATCTATTTTATGTCCGAGCTAATTGAGTGTTATCTTACATTTACCCTTTGTGAGTGAGATTTGTGTGAACTTAAAATCTAAACACTATCCACGTGAGGTGCTGAAATTATTTTGTCATTTGCTTTTGCTATTCATAAAAATTAAATAATTTTCCTATCATACTTCACAATACTTAAAAGCATTTTTAAATCTGAATTTGTTTTCTCTCTTTGATTGCTTCAAGGCAAGCAATAGATAAGTGTGGAGTGATTTGATAACGACCTAATTATACATATTCAATCTATCATTATAATGCCACTTTGTAGTATAAATAAGAGCTTCTGATACTTAATATGTTGTGTTTTATATGCAGATATAAAGTTTGAAGAAGCAAAGTGAAGATATACAAAGAAGGGGCCTCAATATGCAAATAAGCTAAAGTTGTTGAAAGAAGATTCTGGATCGCCCAGAAGTGAGACGCACAAACTCAGAAGTGCGGCGCACATTTACGTCTCCAAAGTGCGGCGCACTTTCAGAGAAGTGCGGTGCACATTTGACCCCAGACAACACTATAAATAGAGGCCATTTCCACTCATTTTACACACACCTCTCTCTCTCAATACTCCATAGCTCGAGTATTTTAGATTTCTTAGTAAATTTTTAGTATTATCCACTTTTGGGAGATACTTGAAACGAGAGTATTCCACTCTTCGATTCTTGGAGGAACAATACAATCGTGACACTTGTGTACTCGTTTATTCAATCTAATCTAAGTATGATGTTCTCTTACTCTTTTCCAATTGTTACTTTGATTACTATGTTAGGCAAAGCTATTTGTGACTATATGGGTATGTGACTATAATTAGTGATGATGCTATGATATGATCCTTTATATATGATTTCAAGCTAATGGTGTAGAACCATTTTACCACCTAGTTCTACAAACCATATTTTATCTAAGTTGATTTGTTACGATAGTTTGGCGTTGAGAAACGCAAATTGTTATAATAAGTTTTCTAGAACTTGTCTATGGTCATGAATCTTTGTTTGGAGAGATCCGCTTAGAAACTTGATAAAATATTAAACTTGTTGGCAACTTGTTTTGAGCTTAGTCGCTTAATTAAACATAAGTCTTGAATCAACCCAAGTAAATTTTGTAAACGTCGTTTTGACGAAAAAGGATTATCACTCTTTACCTACATAGACATATATCGATCATTATTATCATCAATCACGAACTTATACGAACTATCCCATATTAGTCATATTTGTTACTATTGATATTACTTTAACTATTTATTTCTTCAATTATTATCTTGATTACCAAAACGAAACTAAGTCTCAGCGAACGATCCTGGCTTACCACTACAAAGCTATATTACGAACGAAAGGGTATACTTTCCTGTGTTTGTCTTCTAGTCCATTGTTTTATCTAAACCTTGTAATATAAATTTAAGACTTGCAAACGAACATCAGAAGGGATGAGCCTATCCATGTTCTGCGTGAGCACGCCCTTGATGTATTCATCATCGGGTGAAGCGAGCTCGTGGTCCATCTCTTCAGCGGGTGGTCGTTGCTTTTCCTTGTTGGGGGCATGCGGTGCCGGACCCGTCTCAGATTTTTCCAAGGTAAGAGTGGGCGGTGGGGGTATTCAGTGATGTCCTCGCACCCCCGAAGGAGTGAAGTGTCGTGTTGCGGCTGTTAGGCCCTCCGGTCTGCCTAGTGAGAGGTGGACTAGGGTTATGGGGATGTCTCCCCCTGATTTCTGGTTCCACGTATTGACGTTCCTTGGGTTTTCCTAATAAGGGCTTCCCTT